>VZTN01018273.1:0-35000 GCA_013400515.1 Erpornis zantholeuca
TTGATCCCCTCATCCAGATCATGTAGGTGTAAAAAGCCCTCATCTTCCTGATGTTAGTATTTTTAATGGGGAATAGTAGCCCTTCTAATGATGGACTGTAAATTGAAAGACACTGCAGAGATTTTAGAAGAAACCTTGCATTTGGGTAGCGTAATATAGCCTTGTCAGGAGTTGAGCAGATGACTGCCTTGCATGTCTCCATCCTATGAAATCTGTATCCCGGCAAGGAATGTGTTACAGGATTTTGCTTTTGGCTTCTGTTTTGCAACGTTTAAAGCAGAATTGGAATGCAGCTTTATTTGAGAGGTAAATTTAGAGAGGATAGTCAGGCTTGTGGTGTGCCAGTGGTCTAAGTTCCAATTTTATCAAAGACACAAAATTATCTAAGAGTCTTGCCCAGAAGCAGAATAATAGCAATTTAAAAAGTTATAAAAATAAAAGTGCAGAAACTCTGGGAAGTCTTCTGTGGCATTGCAGGCACTTCTGTTTTGTGTGCAAATTTGAGAAGTACTCAATATAAACAAGGCCAGCTGACTTGGTTCTGCAGAAAAATCAGATGCAGGAGGCATAAAACAGTCTTTCCTAATAAATGCATATAGTTCATTGATGTCAACAGAATGTCAGCAAGAACTGAATGGGGGCACTGTGTTATTTAGTGACTGGAAGATGATCCATGATTGCAGAAAGGTTTCAGTACAGCTGAAGAAGTGAAACAGAATTGCATTGTAAATGGCAATAATTGGTAAAGCTGATGATTGGATCTAGTATGCAGCTAATACACAGTGCGGTGGAAGTGATTACCATGACTCTGAGAGGCTGGTAAATGCCACCATATTCCTTCTACAGGTGAGTAGCCAAAATACAGGTGCACCAGGAGAAAGATCCAGAACAAACTAGGCCTGCCTGAAATGTCTCTTAGGGCTGTTACTTCCTATGTGCCTGTTACACATGGTGCTTCATGTCCGTACCAATAGCTCTTGGGAGCTCATCAGTATGCTTTAAGCTGCATTGTCTTCTCCTCCACAAAACATTTCGACAACATCATGGGAGGAGCAGGAGCTCCTTGCAGAGAACTGGTACAGGGCAGGGTCACAGACATGCAAACTAGAACTAGAGCTGCAGATATGTCGGGATTTAGATGTTTAATTTTTTCCCTTGTAAATGTATATAAGATTGCAGCAGTTTTTTGTTGTGTCTGGCTTGGTGATGTAACTGATGTCGTGTATCAGAGAGAGCTTGGGTGTGCAACAGTACCTTCCAGTTTTAATGCTTGCAAATACTGCAAGGCACTGGTTGATGGTGGGGTGGAGAAATCATGGCATCTCATTGTTTGGGAGAAGCACCCCCGTCTTAGGGAATGACGGGGAGGCACACCTTGCCTGTGGGGAGTGCAGCCAGCTAAACCCTGGTCTGGAGGCATGCAGCAAGGACCAATACCTTTCTCCTCCTCCTCTTTTGTTAGTGGGAGATCTTGTTCTGCTTTGTGATTCTGTAGGTACGGGAGCTAAAGTTGAGTATGAAGGCTTGGCAAGGATTGAGGACCCTACTGCTCACAGGTAGCCTGTGGGTTTCTGGGACACCTTGGCTGATCCTGTGGTACTTTTCCTACTGCAGCTTCTCTTGCCTTGTGGCTGTTTGCCCTTCCTAGAGGCACGTTCAGAGAGTGTCTTCTCACCTTCAGAACACTGGCTGGGAGGAGTCATTCTGTAGCTATAGATCCTTTCTGCTTCCTAAAGAGTTACAAGAGACTTGGCACACTGTTACAGGTTAAAAAGTAATGGGGGACTGCAAAGTTAGGGGCAAATCATTATCCCCAGCAGTTGATAAATTGAGGATTCAGAGCATTGTCTTAACCTGCAGTTGGTTTTGTCTGCTGTGTTGCAGTCTGTGGTGTGTGTAGGTGGCAGTTTTGGACTCGTGAGTAGTTGTTGGTGCACTTGAGTTTCCACCATACACTCAGCTGTGTTTCACTTTCAGCTCCTACGTCTTCTTACTTACCACTCTCTGTCCAGCCTTTGGGAGGAGTAGTAGTTCATTAGAAGGTGAAAGATAATGGTCTTTTTTTTCCTTTTCCAGAGGGACGGATGCTCATTCAGGACATCCCTTCCATCCCCAGCAGAGGGCACTTGGAGAGCACGTCTGAGTTGGTTGTGGACTCCGCCTACTACAGCAGTTTTTACCAGCCGTCCCTGTATCCTTGTTATAACAACCTGTACAACTACTCCCAGTACCAGATGGCAGTGGCCAGTGAGCCTTCCTCAAGTGAGACAGGGGGTACAATTGTAGGGTCGGCCATGAAGAACAGCCTTCGAAGCCTCCCAGCGACATACATGCCAAGCCAGTCAGGAAAACAGTGGCAGGTATGATCTTACGGAGATGTTAACATGGAAGAGTGAGATGGACAATAAGCTGTTTCCTGGGCCTGTCTCTGACCTCCTGTTTTCTGGTTTTATGGCAGTGCAAAACCAGAATCACATTCCAGGGTGGCATTAGGACCCATTTTAAGAACATGAGACAGAATGGGTGGTTGCAATGCAGCACAAGAAAAGCAATTACATAGTTGGACAGTGATAATGGTATGAATAAATTGCCAGAAGCACAAAGAGCACTCACTTGATTTTATCTTCTGTATCTTGTCATAGTATTATGGATTGTTTTCCAGAAAAAGAGTCCAACTTAGTTGCCCAGCATAACATCCTAAGAGCCTCAGGTGTAATTTCTGGAAGTCTTTCCTCTTCAGAAACGTATTCTTTTCCATGTTTCACGTCTGAAGTGCTGAGGTGACCCAGGAGACCATGCTGTTGAGCAGTGGTTTGGTTGCAGTCAGTTGAATGTGACATGGTATATTTCTAATTGTGTGTTCTGGCAATGACAGTTCCAAGAGCTTGTGATTTTGACTTCTGTAGTTCAGGTTAGAGGCAGTACTTGAGAGGTTCAAACCAGAGCTCTGTGTACTCGCTAGGATATAAAACAAATCAAGCCCTCTCACTCTAAGAGTTGATAATTGTAGCATCCAACTGAGTACTGGTCAGAAACCTTAAAAAAGGGGAATCTCCCCAAGTGGAGGATTCTTGGCAAAGCGGAAGCATTTCAGTGACTCTGGGACTGTTTGGTTTTGGCCTGCAAAGATGCTCTTTCTGTCTGAGATTGAACTAGTAAGGCTTCTGAGTAGCACCTTCTGAGTCTCCGTGTGCTTGTGTCCCTTGTGTAAGGACAGGAAAGGGCAGACCTCTTCTGTAGAGCATCAGGGCAGGGCAGGCTGCTTCTGCAAAGGTTGTGTTGTGAAACCACTCAACAATGAAATGCCCACCAAAACCTCCTTGTGTAAGGGAACAGATGGGTCGTCCTGTTTGCTGACAGAGAGTTTCTCTAGCCAGGTCTCCCTGGCACAGGGACCAGCTCCAAAAGGACATTTCAATTTTTGATACTGAGGAGCGGAAACTAATGCCAGGGTGATTACAATTACTGTAGCATTTATCACTATTCCTTGTCCCTTTTTCTGCCGTGAGTACAGCTGTATGGGATAAAGAACTGTCTCTCTTCCTTCTGCGGTGCAAGCCCATGCCAGGAGAGCTTTCTTCTCTCAGTGTGTTGATACATGAAGGTACACCTTTTCAGTTGATGGCATCCTCTCTAGATGATGAATTTGATCACCAGACCAAGGGGAAAATTAGTCAAGGCAAGCTACGGGATTTTGTGCATGGTAATGGGGTGAGATGCCAAGTGGTTTTTTAACTCTTTCCTTTTGGTTGATTGGGTTAACTTGGTATAGCAGAGTATTTCAGATAGAATGTTACTTCTCAAGCATCTGCATGCAGCACTTAGCTTTCTGATGCATGGAGACACCATCACAACACAAATGAAGGGTGGCAACATTTGCCTTGGGAAAATAATGTTCTTGCAGGCTACTAGTTGCACACTTCACCTAACACATAGTGTTTGATGTTAAAATATGTTGAACCTTGGGATGAAGATGTGGTGTTCTCATGGTTCTGTTGTCAATTATATAAAAAGCCTTGGCTTAGAGAGTCTGTGTCTCACTTGGGAGATAGCCTGTTGCTTGTGGAACCTTTGATACCCCTTAAAGAAATAAAAAGAATTGTGTGGTTTCTATTAATTTTTCTCTTCGGGCCCTTCAGAAACTAAATTCTGCTTAAGTTCTGCTCAAATTAGTGAGATACCAAAGAGACAAGTAAGGAAAAAAGAAATGGCTGTTGTCGAAAAGAACTGTTTTCCTTCCACCAGCAGGTTCAAAGCTGTGGTTGTCCCTTGTGGGATATATCACATGATTCTGTTCACCTTCATGTGAATTTAATTATCTACCACATCTAAGATTATAATTTCTCCAGAGCAAACTTTCTGGGATCCCTCAGTGCTGTTTTGGTTAGATGTCTGAGCAGAGAGAACAAAGGTGCTGCTTTTTGCCTGCAGAAGTGATGTCTCCCCAGCTTCTAAATGTCCTAAAACCAGGACCCACTTCTCCTGGGCAGCAGGGCAGAGTGTAGTTCAAAGGCAGCGTTATGGAACTTACAAGCTGTTTCTTGGACTGACTTGGAGGTAGGATTGCTTATTGCTGGAAGAGTTCTGAGTCCTAGGGTTTGCCTACACCTACAACAGTGTACATTGCACCAATAATCAAAAAAAGTTTTAGTGAGAGGCTAGAAAACGTTTGATGGCAGTGGTTGCAGTGATGCTGAGGTTGTAAAACCCTGTGTGGCATTGAAGATGGTCTCTTGTAAGGGGAACAAGGTCTCCATTGCTGCATGTGGTTAAACATCAGTTCTGCACATGCAGGTTGGCAGTAAGGGAGGATCATAGAAACAGCGTTAAATGGAGGATGAATACTAATGAGCTTTTCTGTCAAGCACAATAAGGATTTAAAGGAGAGTTTCATTGAAAGCATGATCCTTGAAGAGGAATCACACCTTGCTTACACCTTCAGGAGCTGGCAAACCTGTGCATGCTTATATTCCCCAGAGGAAACAGACAGCTGTTTCCTACACAGGGTCTTCTGCTGGGCTGCTTGTACTGACTGAATTTATTTTTTACATGAATGGGCTTTCTTAAACCAGACTCTGGTAGGAGTGAATCTTCTTACCTAACTTGTATTGCTATAACTGTTTTAATCCTAGTTTCTGATCCTTGTTTCTTGGCCAGAATCATAGCTGGGCAATGCCTGCTGTAACCAAATTAGGGCAGCTTGCTCAGGTGTGAGCTCACAGGAGGGTTTCTTTGATTATAGAAGTCACCGGTGTGCTCACTGGAAGATACTCTAGTTTAAGCTGGGTAGACAAGTCACCTGGCTTTTCCAGGCTCACTTGGTGAAGGCTCACAGGCCCTAGAATAACTTCAACCAGACAGGGAGAATTGCATATTTAAAGTAAGCTAACTTCTCGATGGAGACAAGGCCTTGAGCAGCCCAGCTGTCTGCTGTTTCAGAATTTAGGGAGCACAAGAGAATAGCCAGGGAGGAAACATGTGAGTGTGTGTGGGATGAGATGAGGATTAATGCATCATTGAGCATTGGCAAATAAACTGAATCACTGAATCTTTAATGTAGATTAATGTCAGATTTCATTGGTCTTTGTTCTTTGCAGAGGCTCGCATGCTTGAGTGGATTCATAAAGGTGCAAATAATTTGTATATTTCTCTGTAGGTTTTCTTCATCTATATACAGTCTCACCAGAAGCTGTATCCATCATGATTTGATAAGCGTAATGAAGATTATTGTTTTGGTTGAGACTCCTTTTGTCATTTATATTCTGCTGCTCCTGTCAGTTCTAAGGCAGATAATCAGATATGTCTGGTGTTGCACCTGGGGAAGAGACAAGCCTAGGTTGGTAGGAAATGTAGCAGATTTAGTGGTTACTGTACATCTCCTTTCACTCCAGTCCTGTGTGAGCATTTGGAGTCTCCCTTGAAACTCTTGTAATTGCTCATTACAGTGGGAGTTGGTGTGCATTCAGTACAATTAATAGTAAAATCAGTTTGCCAACAAAAGTGTTGCATGTCAGAGCAGGTTGGTGTACTTGGAAGTTGGTGCTTCTGAAACTGGTCTCACTGCAATAGGAAAATATGGGCAATTGCAGCCTTTCATACACAGCAAAAGTAAAACCTTGATGGACACATCTGAATCTAATCAGACTTGATTTTCTAAGCTGATAAAGTGCTGGCATGTGATCCACAGCACAAGTTTAATCTGGACTTGTTGTGAGTCAACATCATCCCCCAAAAATGTTAAAACTTCTGGTTCATACAGCTAAAGCATTAAAAATTGGCAAGATACAGAATGTGCCCCCACACCTTGGGACCAGTGGCTGTTTTTTCTTTGTTACTCTGGTAACTCCGGGAATCCTGCTCCTGGGAAAGGTTAAGGCTGGTGTGGAGGTTTTGGACACATTTCAGAATTTCATGTAATTTCTTTTTTTCTTTCCTTTTTTTTTTAAATTTTATTTTATTTTATTTTTTTCACTTTTAATGCAGCTTGGCAAACCAGTATTCTCACTTCCAGAATCTCAGCTTTTTTGCTCTTTCCTTACACCAGCTTAGAGCAAAACTAAATACTTGTGAGAGACTGGGAAATATTAACTCATTTTCTAATGTGGGATTTACATTTACCATTTGGAAACGAAATATTTAGTATTGCTAATGTAGGAAACAGTTTTTTAAGGATTTCTTAGAAGTACCAAACTTGAAAAAATTCTTTTTTAGTATATGCAGAAGAATGTGGTTGTGATAGGACAGCTAGGAGTTTGAAGAATAGCCACTTGCTAGTAAAAAAAGATGTCTCTTTTCAACTTCTACCACCTGCTTCTGTTTTCTGGTCCAGTTTTTCCTTCAAAAAGCCTGTCTTGTCTTACAGAAATTGCAGTCTTACTCTCCACAAGTCAGTGTAAAATGTGTGCATGTGTGTGTAAATATATACACATTGTGCAAATCACCCAAGACAGTCCCAATTTTATTTGTAAGCAGTGAATTATATACTGTATTCATAACATACCCTTCACACTACAGATTTATGCTAAAAGTATCCTAATGTTTCTGACAGCTCATGTGTGACATGAATGCAATCCATATTTCTTGGAGGAGCTAATCTAAGTGGTTTATTTTCCAATACTGCTGATAGGGCTATATCTCTAGGTGTCACTGCAGTTGAGATTCTGATGGTAACATATTGTTTATGGGTCACTGCCTTTGTCTAAAAGAATAGGTTGGAACAGAATAGCAAAGGTTAATTAAGTTTGTCTATCAAGGAGAGACAGATATAGATGTGTCTTGTATTTTCTGTGCTAGAATCAAAGTAAGTCAAGGTGGGGTATCATAGGCTCATTTTTTCCCTGTGCTGGAAAACATGCTTAGCTGGTTTTAGGAGTGAAACACCTTGGGCAGCATGAGTGCAACAGTAGTTGTGAGAGGTCAGCACGTGGGCAGTAGCATTGCAAGGTGGGAGAGTAGCAGCAAACCTGGTTTATAACTGCAGAAGCTGAGGCAGGGAAGTGTTAAATAACTTGGCACAGTCACACAGCTCACAGGTGACAGAGTGGGGAGATTACTGATGCCTGGGTTTCTGTTTCATTGCCCAGTGGATGCCTTCTTGCCTGTGCCAGAAACCAACCTGTGTTCTGTTGTACACAAGCAATGACACAAATGCAATTTTATGCCCACTAAAATCGACTTCAAAATCAAGACAGAAGGAGGAGGCTATGTTAAACTTTTAAGAGTTTTTCTGGTGTTTCCATAATTACAAAGTTTGGTTGAAGGAAGTTGTTGCTGAGTCATGAGTGAAATAAAAGGATGGAAATCCTGGGTAACGTGCTTTGGCCAAGATCATGTGGCACATCAGTGGCAGAGCTGAAGGACTGCACTTTGATCTCCTGTGTTGCTTTGAAAGTTTTGCAGCCCTCCTCACCCAGGAGTAGTATCCGTGACCTCCTCCTGTTCATCTTTCCATAGTCAGGATCAACTGCAAAGTGTGACAATGCTGCTAAAATAACACTGGTGTGCTCACAAGGAGATTGTGTCTGGCAGCTTCTGCAAATAAAAGAATTAACATAGGTGATGTTTTGCCTAAATAAATGTCTGGGAAGGCCAGGACCATTTTCTAGTCTCTGAGGCTAGAGAAGTGAGTCACCACTTGGTAGCTGCTTTGACATTTTCCTGTTTCTGTTTTGGCTGCCTTCTCCCCTCAGCTCTTTCTTCATGAAAAGATACATAGAGTTATGCAGATGCTGCCAGAAGCTTGGAAAGAGGAACTAAGCTTTACATGCTCTTCCACCAGCTGTTGAAAAAGGTTTTTTACAGGAATGGACTGATGCAAGTCCATTTTCCTCATGTTTTCCCTGGATTTTGCTCTGTATTCTATCACTGTTGGACATAGATGGAGGGCTGCACTGACTGTTCTGCTCAGTGATGAACAAGTCCTATTTCCAGTTTATCTCTAGCTGCCTCAGTTCCTCACAGTGGCTTTACAAGGCACAGGGAGAGAATTTCCAATGCACTCATGGTCTTCCAACCAGGCCATATTTATTTGTTCATGAGTTGTAAGCATCCCACTGTTGCTTGCAGTACATCTTTTAAAATGTTACTGTGTGCCATGTTGTACAATTTAGGGGAACCTGTAAATCTTCCATAGGCCAACTGTGCTGCTCCAGTGATATGTGTCTCCCACTAAAGTCTGTGAGGTGCTTGGTGAATCCTGCAGCTGGAGCAGGGCACAAGCTGTGTGTGGCTGGAAGGGAAGCAGCTTAGGAGCTCAGCTTGCCCTCTGCATGCCTTTCCCTTCTGCATCCCCTGTTCACGTAAAATACGCCTTGTTCTTTTGGTGTGTAGCCTGCAGTAATACAAACAAGAGTGGTTTGTGGGACTGTCCCAGCTCATGCCTGTCTCAGCTTTGTTGTAGGGCTGGAAGGGGCGAAGGAGGCAGAAAGAGACACCAGGACATCAGGCATTCTCCTTCTGTGATCCCTGCATGACCCCAGCATTCCCCCTGGACAGAATCCCAAACCTGGTACCTGACTCTAGCATTCGGAAAGCTAAACTGCCTCGGGTTGAAAATAATCTGAATATTCCAGGGCTTCCCCAAGGCTGTCCTGATCTCCCTTTCTGGCACCCAAAACCCCATAAGGATTCCACAGAGCTGCAGGAGTTAATACAGACCAAATGTCCCTTCTCATGAGGTAGTGGTCTCCTAAGCCCTCTTTTTAATTCAGCGCTAAGGTCAAGAATTTTTACAACTGGTTGTTTTTTTTATTGTTACTGTAAAACAGGATTGCTAAGCACTATAAAAAGGAAACCTTATGGTTCAGATTTACTGTGGCGTGGATTCTAAACAGTTTAATAAAACCAAAGCTTCAGATTTTCTTCAGTGGTTAATACACAGCATATTCTTTGCACAGCCAAGCCTCTGGCTGTCAGTTGAACTGTGGTTCATAGACTTGGTGTGGGTAATAAGATTATAAAACATGTCTCTTGCTAGCCAGCTACCACACACTAATAATAATAATAGTAATAATTCATTGCATCTAGAGATTTTAGGTGAGTTGTTTTTTTGAGATATGGAGAAAACCCCTAAAAAAAGTCTTGAAAGGAGGTGGATCACTGCATCCACTCTAGAGGGAGGGGGAATGTGCACATGATCAGTTTGGTGCCAGGGAGGGATTCCTCCATTTTGTTACAGCTGAAATAATGCTGTCTCCTGCAGGCAACCTTTTCTCAGTTGTACATGTGCACACAAGGCCTTCCGCAAGAGAGAGGTGGAGACATGAGGTCCATGGATGCTGCCCAACCCCACCAAGGGAAGGAAGACACAGCAGACAGATCGGAGTTTGCTAACTTTATTTTCCCAGTAATTCCAGAGCTGTTGAGCTTTGCAGATGTGCAGATTCAAAATGCCCTTTGGACTGTGCTTTTGGGCAGTTTGTATTGCACAGAGGCAAGGTTTTGCAGAGGGAGTCTTGTTTCCAAAGAGGAGAGTGCCCTTTCTCAGAAGAGGAGAGGCAGTGTCAGTGGTTCTTTGGAGTTCAAAGCTTCCTCAGGATGACTAATTTAATTTTTGAAGAGCAATTTAGCGTTTATTCTGGATGAAACCTTTTCTGCACGTGAAGGTAGAAAGCCAAAATTTTAAGTTATTGCTTTAATTTTTAATGGAAAAACTCCTAACTTTCACAGGCTAAAAGCAAGTCAGTCAGTATATGTGCAACTATACATGACTATGCTGCTGTCAGAAGTCAGGCAGAGGTGCACTTCGCTTCCTGTGAATGGCCATCGTGCTCTCTCTCTCTCTCTCTGCACTTAATCTCACTGCAGATCTGCCTCAGGGAACACCAACAGGATTTGATGTGGCTCGGGCTAGGCATGTGAAAATGAATATAGAATTCTTACAGGGACTCCTGGAAAACAAGGGTTGACCGCGTTTTGGGAGGTGCTGGTGGCTCCTACTGCCAGGACCAAACACTGTAGGTCTGCTGGCCATGGGGCAGCCATCTGGGACAGCAGGTTCTCAGCCAGCCTTCACTGCTCCCTGGCTCTGAGCTTTGGAGCCTGGGAAGGGCTGAGGGATAGGATTCCAGGCACAGCGGGCTGGGACCCGAGGGAGCCACAGTGGAGCAGGCAGACCTGAGGTGAGATGTAGCTGAAAAGGCTGTCAAGCATGTCAGCTTATAGACACAGTGTAAAGGCATAGCTGGGTGTGCATTATTGTTGGCACTGCTACTGTCAATAACTGGGAAAAAACTGTGATATTTTGTCTCTGCCCAGAAGCTGTCTTTCAATCATTCACTTCCCAGCATACTTAAGGAAACCAGCTAGTGTTACCTTTCCTGTGGAAAATGTTAATCTTGTGAAGTGTTTTGGCTGCGTTTTTGGAGCACAGAGGCCGCATTGCATTGTAGGGCTTTGTAACAAATAATAGTAGTTGATAGTTTCTCTTAACTAAAAACCAAGCTATGCTAAACCATGACATTCAGGAAAATATTTTTCCCACCTTACGGTGTTCTAAGAAAAACTGTGTGTTTGTTTTTGTGTGCTTAATGCCTGTGGGAGTCAGTCGATAGGACTGTCCTCCTTAGCCTCCAGTAGGTCCCTGGCAGAACAGTTACCACCAGTTACAAGTGGATTAGTCTCGAGGGAGGTGTAGGAGCCGGATGGACATTTCACCTCTGACACTCTCTTCACCTCTGTATATGCTTCTCTGTGCCATAAGCTGGGGACTTGGCAGGAAGCTGCTTGGAGTGAAGGGTGCTTGCTTGTGTGCCAGCTGCATCTCCATCTGTAGTAAGATAAAACAGCCATAGGTATGCTGCTGCTGCTGGTGCCACCCCACCTGTGGCTGGACAGTGCGGGCAGACTGTGAACCCACCAAATCAAAAACCCAGGGTCAGCATGTCAGAATTTTATTTTCCATGCACCCACTATGACCTCCTTCAAAGCCATGGAGAGGTGGAGGGAAGGGATGGCAGGGTGCCCCCATGGCACTGGGGCTTGGCTTTCACAGGCTGCTGTTACATTTCTCTCTCCTGACAGGTGAAGGGCATGGAGAGACACCATGCCGTCAGCTCCCAGTACCGCATGTGCTCCTACTACCCGTCTGCTTCCTACCTGGGACAGGGGGTTGGCGCTCCCATGTGCCTCCCCCAAATCCTGACCTCTGAGGACATCCCCTCCTCCTCGGAGTCAAAAGCAAGAGGTAAGTGCACCCACTGGGGTACATGGCACCACCTTGCCTTGGACCTGCACCCAGGAGGTGTGGGTTGCTGCTGGAAGGAAGACAAGCATTGTAAAGTAGTTGTTTTAAAGACAGTGGCTGATTTCTGGAAGGCTTGTGGTGTGGTAGCAGTGGTGGAAGGCTGATGGTATGCAGTGATGCAGTCTTGTACTTCAGAAGCCTCATGGCTCGGGATCTAGTCAGTTGTACCTTCTGCACTTAGGTATGTCTCTTAAGTTGTACAGCCACTTGAGGTGTTGTGTTTGGTGCTTTATCACCTGGCTCTCTCACAGGAGTAAGTAATGATCTTTACTCCAACCTCAGAATTACTTTTCTTCTCAGAAATGCTATGATTTTTTTCCACAGGCCTCCCACTGAGCCTTTTTGAGCCACATGTGGGAACTACTCCTGCATCCCAGCCATATAATGAAAACCTTTGCAGACTTGCTTCAATTTTTTTTTCAACCTCATCATACCATGTTACTTAATTTAAAACTACTGCAGATAAATCTTTATTTTCATATTGTGTTTCAGGCTCTCTTAAGGATTACTGTAATCTGCAGTAATTTCCAGTGCCGAATTTACCCTGTGGTTTGGACAGTGTTTCTTGCACTTCCTTTGTTCCCTTACTCACGTAGCAGACAGTGCTAACACAGGTGTTAAATGGCTCTGCTGGAGTAATCCAGCTCCACTGAGTTGCTTATCCATCACTGAATCAGGTCAGTAACTGATGCTAAAGAAATAAGGAGAGAAACAGAGAACAAAATCTTCACACTCTTTGGATTCAAAGGAACCCTGATCCAGGACAATAAGCTTTTCACACGTCTTGGCAGTTTAATTTTGTATGACCTGTCGGAAGTATTTTTTTTCATTTATTTTATACCTGCCAAGTTTTAGTGGGTAATTTTTGTTTGGTTTTTTATTTCAGAGTCATAGCACTGGTAACAGCATCCATCCTCATTTGCTTGTCTCTCCTTCTGCATTGAAATTAGTCTTCTCTTTCTGTCTGCTGGAAGGATGTATGTCATGTAGGTTCCATAACTGTTTTCAGTAGTGCTCTTTCTGTGGCTGAAGTCCTGGTGTCTGTTTAGTTGGTGTCATGACAGGACCTTAAGGATTCAAATGATGGAAGGTGGAGTGACAGGTAAAGTCATACCTATGGCTTGTGTATGTCAGCACTGAGCCCTTCTATTCACTAACTCCAGAATCATTTATGTTGAGGAGGTGGCTGTTCTTTCATAGCGGCTGTTTCTGAAAGTCTTCCAACTAACTATGACATATCAGATAGATGAAGAAACAGCACATGGTGTGATGAAACCTTAGATTTTTCCTCCTTCTCTAGTAGTTTTAAATGGCTTAGAGAAATAAGTGATCCTTGGTTCATTTTCCTTCTCTTTTCTTCAACTTTATTTTATTCCCTCTTTTCTAACCACCACTGAGCAGTGACGTCTTCCTTTCTGCCCATTGGCTGGAGAAGCAGTTGGTTTTATGCTCAACTGCGGTTGACACTTTTTCTTGCATCCATCACTACTAACTCACTAAGAAGTCTTACCAGCCAAGTGTTTTTAAAAATAGACAAAAGACCTTATACCCTTTGTTCCCAAATGCACTTCAGTAATTTTTCATCACTCTAGAAAAAAATTATACGTAATGTTCCACTGATTTTTAAACTGCATAAATACTGTATTTTCAATAATCCCTGACTGCTTCTCCAGACACTATTCCACACACAGATATTGTTCCCTAAGTTACACCATCAATCAGAAACCGACAAGCAGTGAGATGTAATTTACTGAGATCAAACAGTGTTTTCCAGACTCTGAAGAAGTGTTTTTCCATAGCAGGGAGCTAGTGGGTGAGAGACGCACTAATGTTTTTGGAAGAAATTTGAACCTGTGAGCAGGATCGTAGCCAACAGGCTTCTTAGAAGCATCTTCTTTTTTCTTAGGCGTGTTCTTGGAGGAGATGACTGTTTTTACTTTTTATGTCTACAGACAAAGTAATATCCCCAGTAAATACATTATTTACTCTCGCATGACATTTTTCTTCTGGTGCTTTTCACAGACCTCAGAGGGTTGGAGGTTTGTTGCCTCCTTATTGTCACCTGTGTGAGTGCTGAGTGGATCTTGTGTATTAAAAGAGGATGGGTCGTTTCCCCAAAGTATTGACTGCACATGTTGCAGTTGCTGTCTTCTCATCCAAAAGACACATTCTTAAATATTTCTCTGTTGATTGTTGCAGTGAGCTTTCTGTCCAGTGCCTGACTCCTTTGTTATGAAGCCTAAGTGATGTATTTCTGCAGGGTTAGTGGTTGCTACTTGCTGAAGACAACTCCAGTGCATGTTTTAAAGAAACAAATCATATTTTATTCATTCCTTTTGTATGTTTGAAGTGGTAATCATGCTCAGAGTCTTCATTTTCTTCTAAAAATATGTGTTGATGGATTTTAGATCCAGAAGGGAACATAAGGATCATCTAATCTAATTTGCTATTTGTAAAACTTCACCTAAACTCCTGCAGCAAGGCTGTGACTGTATTATTAAGATCTCTTTGAAGACTTACGTATTGTTAACCCAGGAATTTTGCAGGAAGGTAACAGTGTGCTTAGAAGACCTGCAGGTCAAAATTAAAAACGGATTTTTTAGCCACATTTTCAAAACATCCGAAATGTGCATCTTAAGCAAAAATGGCTATTAAATTCCCAGAATCTGCAAGTGGTCTTGCAACACACACGTACAGTCAATTATCCACAGTTCAGCTGCAACTTCAGCACGATAGACTCTTCACCAGCTCATGCATTGTCTTGGTATTTGAGTCAGACCATTCAACTAATTTTGTTCTGCTGTGTTAACTGCCAGCTTAGACCAGTTACAGTAAAAGGGATGAGAGGTCAATTAGCAGATCACTGTCTTTGTTTCTATCAATGATGTGAAGATCTGAGGAAGCTTCTAGCACCTGTACCAGGACCATCATGGCATGTTACAGTGTCTTGCATATAGTAATGGGCTGACATTCTCTGAGTGGCAAAATACCATCAGTCAACCTCCTTGCAGTCTGAAATGTTCCCAAGTAAAATGTTTTGCTTCCAGCTAAGCACAGCTGCTGCCGTTTCTGCAAGAACTGGGAAAAATGGGGAGAAAAAGTTGATAAACCAGTGACAAATGGCAAAAGGATGTTTTTAAGGGGCTTCCTTAGGTCACCAAGTTTTAAGTTTTAGACAGTAATTTCTAGGTGGGAGGGGGATTTTATACGCAGTACTGCAGTACTGCAAAATATTTCCTTCTCCCTTTTTCTGCAAAAGCAATAGGAGGAAAAAAGCTGTTGTCAAATCTTGTGCATGTGCGTGCAAAGCATAGTTTTGGAAGACAAGTTGAGAAGTGGGGAAGTGAGTGTGGGACAAAACAAGGTATTTTATCTCCAAAAGCCAAGTACTGTATTCCCATTGATTTCTGTGGGATAGTTGTGTGTTTTTCAGTCAGTCTCTCGAGCATTTGTATTTGTGGAAAAACCTGCACAAGACCTTGGTTTGAGAGAGCAAGAAAGCACAGGCAATGCACATGCCTCACTCTATGTACTGTTTCCACTGCATGAAAGTTCAGCATTTGCTTATCTGTGTGAAAGTGTTTTCCAGGTTTGGGAAAGTAGCAGAAAAATTTAATGTTAAAATAGAAAGATACAAAGAATAAACATCCCTGTATCTGCAGACACTCTCGATTTTAGAGTAGTTACCTGATCTTAAAGTTGGCATGGAGTAAAACCTCTATGTCATCATTGCATGAAATGTTGAGATAATTATACCACGTCTGGCTGTAGTGAAAAAGCTGTCTTGCATTTAAAACTTTGTTCTAGCTGCTGACAGGTTTGAATTTTTTGTTTTCCTGTCCTAAATGTTATGAGTGTTGGAAACACGAGGAATGACGCACTGAGCAGTGCTGTGTTTTCAGCTTAAACATTAAGCAAGAGTCTGAAAGTTTTCCCAAACACATGTAAGAAAAGATGATATTTTGATGGAGAAAACATCAGCAATTTTTTGTAAATAAGCAAACACCATTTTATGAAGAAGAACATTTCTGGTAATAGGTTTTCTGTGTCAGCATGACAGCTTCCAGCACTAAAACACTTTCTCACAGTCCTCTCTAGAATTCAAATAGCAGGTATCCCCAGTTTTAGATGGAAAAGTGGACCTTGCAGTGACACACATTTTCAGGATCTGCATTTAAAGACTCACCCTTGCTTCTCTGCTTGCGTGCTGTATCAACAACAGTACCGAGCCAGGGGAGAAGCTCAGCCAAACTGGAGCAGCTCTGTAAAGAGCCTCTTCCAGTAGTTCCACAAGAAAGGGCACGTTGGAAGCAGTCTCCCTTACTTAAGATAAAAAAATTCACATTGACAAAAGCATAGCTGGAATGCAAGGAATGCTATATGCCCGAGAAACATTCTTGAGAGGTGGAAAGATAGGGTGTTTTCTTCCCACCTGGGTTTTTGTGCACCACAGTTATTCCCCTTTTTTGCGGCTTCCTGTTTATCGTATTTTTGCATGAACATATGCCCTTGAAGTGAATGCTATGACAAACCAGTAACACTTCAGAGCTACAGGTGGCACCTGACTGTAGAATCAGAGAGGTCAAGAAGTCCTGGTAAGCAAAAGGTCACTGAGACCATTTCCTTGGTCCCAAACTGCTTTCTGCAAGCATCAAAGTTACAAAGACAGCACTGCAAACAAAGCCGGCTGGTTTGATATGGCTGAAAAATTAGCCAAAGAACAGCAAGAAGCCTTGCCTCTGTCTGCTCTTAATTTGCAGCCGGCTGGGAAGATGCGCTGACAAAGGTATACTAGTAAAGTGCTTAGCAAGTGGGAAACAATTGTATCAAATAGCCCAAATTCTCTTCTGTCAGCCAGCTAGCCACGATCTGTGCAAAGCTTAAGAGCTGCTGTTTCAGTCCCAGTCCAGGTGTTGTCAGGTGTGAGACGTACCTTTTCTACTCCTCCTCTGCTCCTTTCCTTTTGTTCTCTCTTTCTACCTCTTTTCTACCTCTTTGTAGAGCATCACCAGAAATCATTTTGAGTTTGGAAGGGTTTCAGCAACAGAGTGTATGGGGAGGATAAAATCTTCCACCCCAAAGTTGAGCACTATTTAGCTTGTGTGTTATGTATGCCTGTCTATCTGTGCATCTTTTGCTTAAAAAGTGAGCTCTATTCAAGAGTATTTGTTTTTAATGATGAAAGAGCAAGCAGTGTTTGCTGAAAACTCAAGACTCTTGTTTCCACTATCCTTTTACATCAAACTCTTGGAAATAGACTTTGAACTAACACCAAAGAAGAGGAAAGGGTAATGATATCAATCTGTAGATCTTGGAACAGTTAGTTCAAGTGCCTCACTTGAACTTGGGACAACTGTTAATTTTTTTTGTGCATTTTCATTTCTGCTTCCTACAGCCCTCAGTAGCTGTGCTGCATGCAGCTTCCCTTTGTCACTGATTACAGGGATGGTGAGCAGATTTCATATTGCATTTCCGCATGCCTTAATTGTGCTGCTGGTTTTGCATGCGCATTGCAATGTTTTATCGATCTCTCTAGGCAGATGACTTTTTAACATGTCGTTTTCAATAAAAATTGGAATTTTGGGTGTAGCTGAACAGACAGTTATTGAGAGTGGTCTGTTTTTTTCTTTTAAACTAATCGGGTTGCTAACCCTGATTCATGACGGTATTAATCTTACTTGATAATTTCAATAGTTGTAACAGCAGCTGTCAAAATACATTTGAGAATGTGAGGCATATTTAGTATAAGCTCTGGTAACTCATTTTTTCTATGTATTGAAGCCTTTTTATGAATTACTGGTCTGTGTTTTAAATGAGGTTGTATTAGTGAAGATTTGAGCAATATTAAAATAACTTTATCAGGTCTGATGGGAATTCCTTTAATAAAGTAATATGAGCATGTTTTTGGTATTCTGCTTTAGTTCAGTCCCAATTAAAAGGCTTATTTTAGTAGTTTCTTCTCCAAATGCAACATTTGTGTTATGCTCACTCAAAAGCACACCAAGCAGCTTTGCACTGGATGATTGCAGAATTACAGGCTTGCTTCATGACTTTTGCTGATTGACAGGTTTTGCTGACAAACCCTTGCTGTTTGATCTGGAAGAAGCTGCTGGTCCTTCCTCAAGAGCAGTAGAAAAAACTATATTTTTGAAGGCTTTCCACCTGTTTTTGTAGAAACACACATATTTCTGGACTGAGACTTTAGCCATCCCCTAGCAGGAATTTCAAGCTCTCATGGAAACGGTGTGTGAATGCTTTAGTTTTTCAGCATCCTAACAACAGAGAGTGGGACAGCCCAAACCCTCAGCAGTTGCCAGTGGCACCCCCTCCTCCCACACCTACATCAGGTGCACACTTTGGGCTCCAGAGGGTCCTGCCTCAGTGGATCCCAAAATGGATGACAAGTCATGAGTGCTTCACACTTTTATATCAGCATAAATTCACCAACCATGAACCCAGTTAATGATGTGATTTCCCCCAAGGTTTCCCCCCTCTTCCCAAGACAATGGTTTACAGTTCTTGGTCTGGATGTCCTTGGAGAGCAAGTTAGAGGTTTTGCTATGTCTATCTTAGCATGAGAGAACAGCACTTAACAAGCTACAGGAAACTTGAGAGTTACACTAGCAGTACAGGATTTGAAAAATATAAAAGTTGAAACCTAAGGCATGATTCACCACTGCACCCCTGGAGTTAACTTTCTGCATGTATGAGCTGCTCTTTATGTCAGATGGTCAATGGTAAGGCTTTGTGGGATTTTTCCTCATTCTTTAAAGGATGTTGGGTCCTTCACTGAAAAAAATCACTGAACACTGTCAGTTGAGCTGCTTTCTTTAACACCTGATATGGCTTTGATGCTCTGATTTTATTACCTCTGGATACAGACTTTTTCCCTCTGTCACAGAAATTGATAGAAATTAACTATCAGACTTTTCCATAGGAAAAGCAATAAAACAAATGAAGACATCTTGTCAGGACAGTAGTGATTACCCAGGCATGATTTGTAATTGTTACAGTGATACCGCTCACCTCTTTGGTTTGCATTGATGTGCAGTTGCATCCTCATAACTTGTCTGGTTAAGAGAAGAGAGAACTCCATATTCAGCTATAATCTTTTCACTGTATGAGAACCTGGCTAGACCACCTTGCAGTTCATGCCAGTTTTGCAGCTCAGGTGAGTCTCCAACTAGCTAGAGCTTCTTCTGCTTATAAATTAACCTCATGCAGGTTGTGGGAAACTCTAGCAAAAGAAGCTTTCTGAACTCTAAAGAAAAAGGGAAAAGGAAAATAATTATTAAGGCTCTGTAGTGTAGACTGGCTTTGCCTCTTGCAGGAAGCTGAACTGTGACTCTTTGCAAGAGGTTGTTGCAATCCATGGTGCTGCTCCCAGAATGATCTCAGGTGAAACAAAGAAGGGTAGCATCTGTTCCCACTGCTGTGCTTGCATGCTGTGAGGACTTTTCTGTCTTTTCCTTTGCCCTGTCACAAAAGCAAACTTCTGACAGAAAAAAAAGTAGCTTTCCTGCAAGCAGTGGGCAAAGTTGCTGAAGGATGTTGGAGTGCTGTGTGTAACTACACAGGATAACAGGGAATCTTCGTGTGGGAGCGGTACCAGAGAGCCCATAACTCATTGTGCCTGTTTTATAAATATATGTATTTATATTGCATGTGTAAATAATACTGAGGTTTGTTCCCTGCACATGATGAATGTAACCCTGTGGGCCAGGGTAGGGGAGAGATACCGAGGCTGCTTAATGGGTTTTCTTAATTTGGCGATTGTCAGTGTGCCTGCCCGTCAAACATTTTTAATTCTATGCTTCAGTGTAGCCGATGAGTGTATTTCCAGTGCTCCTCACAGGCATAGCTCAGGCCAAGTACAAGTTGAATAACCTTCAGGAAAGCTGTGCTGTCCTTCTGTCGGCCGCTGTCTTTGAAAATTGCCTGCAGAGTTAGTGAGCAGGAACAGTTAAGATTTACAAACAATGATGAAGCTTGTCATGCATCTTTCACCATTCATCATCTGGGTGCCGTGGCTGGGCGGTGAAGTGTTCTTCATAAAAACCAGCTCAGTGTGAAATACACCTCGCAGCAATGTTTACTGCTCTGAAACTCGTCAGCAGCCCTTTATAGTAAATCCAGATTGCGATGTGACATTACAGTATATCATTGCAGAGCGCGCTGGGGTTTACACTAGGAATGAGTGCAGTTCACACCAGATGAGATGTCGAAATTGAGTTATGTAGGAATTTGGCTGTTATATGGGGATAGCTTTTGTTTTCTGAGGACTGAAAGTTAGCTTTATATATATAATATATATAATCTACACATACCTGCAGTTGTGTGTGGGTGCCTATATCGATATACATGGATATATAGACACACATACACTATGCGCACGTTCCATGTACAAAGACTGCATACCCTCACAGATTTCTCTGGTGGGACCCTGTCTTAATATTTATGCTGTTTCTTAATAAGTATTTCAGTATTTTGTTAAAGTGCTGCATTTTAGTGTTATCTCTTCAGTGAAGTAGCCATTTATTTTAAAAAAATTCTGTTTTCAAAGAGATGGTGCAGTTGGCTGGTAGCCACTGAAACAGCGCTAAACAGGTTTGGGTTTTCTTGGGGGGTTTGTGTGTGAATGTCTCCTAGAGCTTGGAAGATGAAGCTGTGAGCAGAAGATTTAGGCAGCAGCTTTAAAATACAAAAACTACAGAAGTTAATGCACACCTGGCCATGTGCTGGGATTGGACATGTTCTCCCTGCTTGTGTTAGCCCTTTCAATTGCAGTGTGGACACAAGGCCGCTGAAATAAAATAGTAGGTGCCTTTTTCCAGTTATGTAAGTGGGAAGTCAGTGCAAAATACAACCAAGACACTTCATGTATCAGTAAATTGAGACTGAGTCTTTGGAGATAAATATGCTATCTTGGGCATCTGGTGGTCTGAGAAATATCTCTGGAATTAAGCAGTAATAGCTGCATAAAGGGGAAAGCACACTGTGCTGGTTGGCCTACAGACAAGGACAATAACTTGCTTCAGTAAAAGGTAGTTTGGTGGTATTTAACTGATTAGAAAGAAAGAAAATATTTGAGACACACCAGTGGAGTTTTTAAGCTCCTGTGATTTTGTGTGGTTTTATTTCAGTGCTGTTCCACAAAGCCTGTGAATTAAGTTATATTTCATTGTCTTCAGTGCTGTGACTGCTTTATCTTTGAGTTTGTAACAAAGCTGTCATTTTCTGGAATCTTCACTGAAGTCTTTTGGTTTTATTATTGCCTGACTTTTCAACCAGAGAGGGAGATATGTTTGAAGTACTGTTACATTTAATTTTAGATTTCTGAGACAGTGCTCAGGTATTAAATACAGTTCAGAAGTGGAAAAAGGAGTGGAACTGCAATTGTTACTACTAGACAGGAAAAATACACTTCATTTGTCCTCCTCAGCTGCTTTCAGTTCTTACACCTGTTTTTGCTTTAAGTGCTAATACTGCAGTGAAATTGTACTTTTCTAGCTCAGAACAGCTTTCACAAATGTGTTTATTAGTACTAATTTTATTTGGTTGATTGGTTAAATTTATCTAAAAAAACCAACACTGTAAAGTCTATCTTTGAGTCTGCTACAGCCAGTATGAAGGTAAAGCTTCAGATTCACTAATCATGAAAGTGTAAATGCTTCCAGGCATACCAACAGCATTTTTAGTCTTATTTGTAGTCACAGTTAGCTTAATGATACAGCATTAATCTCACCTACTTCTGTAGCAGAGGCTTTAACAAATCTGGTGAGATTTCTTAGGGAGGAGGGAGGGTACAGGATGGGCAGGGGATGACAGAAATGGTGGTAAAAGTGTTAAGTATTATTTATGAGGGTTTTTTTACTCCTATTATTTTGAGAGGGGAAAGTTTGGACACCATTACTTTTGTGGCTTGAGTTAGTGGGGTAGATAGTAAAACTGTCACTTATAACATAGTTGTTTCAGGCAGCAGAATGTTGCATATAAAATCAAAGGGGTGTATTTCTTCACAACCTTAAACTGCTTATGTATCTGCTCAATTTCTAGTAACTTTACTAAGCTGCAGATATTAGTCTTCAGATATTAGTACCCTGTCATAGGGATGCTGGAATAGCCTCGGGAAGCTTGAGGTCTTTATGAATACGTACTCAGAACACTTCCGTAGAGCTTGTAATTTAATTTTCCATTCTGCCAAGTGACTTCTTGCTCTTGCCATGTCTGCTTACATAGACCAAAGAGATCTCCATGAGTTAGGGCAGGAATTGGGAAAAATACTCTAGGTGCCGCATTAACAGTATTTAGTGTAGTGTTAGCATCCAATTGTTGCTGTCCAGACACCTCCAAATTTGAATTAAATGGGTAAGTGTGGGCCAGGACTAAGAAAAAAAAGTGGTATTTTGTAGACCAGGTCAGGTCACTTAATTGTAAATTGTTTTCTCCCACAGAGGTCTCGTGGTGGCGTTGACATTTTGTTATGGTGACCCTGCAAAGAGCCAGAGCAGATGTTATCTACAGAGCACTGTAAAAATAGTCCAAAAGAAATGGCTCAGAATAGGGAAAAAAAAACTACACTACAAATTAGCTAACAGTATGTTGGCTGATTATAATGACTACCTTCTAGCATCCAAGAATTGTCAATCATACCTTAATGTTTATAGAAGTGAAAAGTCAATGTGTAGTTGCTTAATTTGACATGACTCAGGTTGAGAAAGTGTAATCGCTGGAGGGGACAGTTAAGTAGCTGTGCTCCGTGTCAGCCTGTCTCGCTCCGACTACTGCACTAAACGCTTTCCTGATGAGCGATAGATTTGTTTAAATACCAGGATAATTGCTAGCTACAGCATCCTGCACTCTTTTAATGCCTTGTACTACATCTGTATTGGCTCTTGCCTGAGGCTGTTGAGGTTTCTGCAGGGAAGAAGGCATGTACCTTCAATTACATTGTTCTCCTTTGGGTTTTGAAGGGTAATTGTTGCAGAGATAAATAGGCTATAATAAATTACATTTCATTTCTTCCAAACCTGTTGAAGTAGATCAGACATGCCAGTGTTAGGGCTGCTTTCTGCTTGTGACATTTTGGTATTCTGCAGTACTGAGAACACATAAAGAACAAGGCAAAGTGTTCCTTCACTGGAAAAATGGAAAAATACCAGACTTGTCAGGCTGTACTGGTGCAAAGCCAGTGAACTTTTTTGCTCTAAAAGCATTTGCATCACCTCACTGCTTCCACATGTGTACGTTATGATCATACATAAATATTAATGCAGTTTGTGAATAATCGGAATAGGAGAGACACTCAGCTCTACTCTGTAATTAGGAGGGTGTCTGTGTTTTAACTTCTTAGTGCTGCTGGTGTTCTAAGGAGAAGACTGAAGAGACTTGGTGGTTTCTGCCAGGGTGGTTGCCCACTGATTGCCTTTTGCTGAGCACATTCCCATTGTGTCACAGCACACACACAGCGGTGCCGCCACAACGCAAATGCCAGCAGCTCCCTAATGCCTCTGTGCGCAGAATACAGCTCCCTTTAAAAATACTTGAAGGGATCGGGGGGAGTGTTTATTTTTGGAATATGCTGTTCTTAAAAGTCTGACAAAATCTTGAGATTGGTTTTGAAGTGTATTGAGAACTGAACACTTAATTTGTTGGGGTTCATTCTACTGTGTGATTAGGAAGGAGTGGGAGCCAGGTTAAACAGAGTATTCCCTGTAGTTCATTTTGAAATAAACCAAACAATTATAATTTAGTTTCTTTAACACTGGCATTTATATATTTCCATTTATTCCCTACTTTATAATAATTTTAAAATGCCAGTTTCAAAGCTGCATGCCTGATGTTTATCTTACGGTATCTGTTAAATCTGTTAAGTTTCACAAGTTGAAGATTTGTTTGAGATGTATGCTGTGTGTAGGTTGTTTATTTATTCCAAGCATAGCATTAATCATGTATCAGACTGCTGAAAATAAAAGAATGTTCCTAGTCCAGTTGGCCAGTATTGTTGCCTTTCTGGACATAAAAGGAAAAGAAAAATCATTGAGAGCTCTCTCCCATTTGTTTATAAATCACTTTACCTTTCAAGTTCTGTCTCAGAGTAATTGCAGACACTGCAAGGAGGGTTCTGTTTTCCCACCCTGGAATGACTAGATGTCTATACTAGATGTTTTAGTGATTGTTTTTGTATTGGCTTTTGAGTTCATAAAACACATTTTGATAAATTTCAGTCTTGAGTCAGATTTGAGCTAGCTGTGTATCCTTAAATATAAATAAAAATGAAGCCCCAGTGCTTCCCTGCATTACAAGTGCTTTCAGGATCTTTAATTTTCTGAATTGAGTCTCTTAATTTTTCCAAGGCATGAACCCTGCACATAGGTTTGTGCCAACAGTCTACACTGGAGTGAAATAACTCTGGCTTGTTAAGAGGTGTCTGGTGTATTCCTGTTAGGTGGATACACTGGTTCCCTGGGATTACCCGAAATGAATATGCAACTGCCTAACTGTAGTTAAAAAGGCCTCAGGACAAAGAATGTGGTTTGGCCCCTAGTTTGAAAATAATTGCCCCTTCTCAGCTGTGGGGCTGACCTCTGTAGCTGTGACTCTTAACTTTCCAGCTTGGACCATTTAATCTGCTTTTCTTTCTGCCTTACTGCTGTGCCTTTCAGCTATGTGTGTGGAGTAGGACTGTCTTATCTTTCAAGAGAGGGAAAACCCCTGCCTTGACCCTGAACAGCACCGAGTACGGAGTTACTGTGTAGTGCAAGCTCCTTGCAGCCCATGCTCTGGACTCCCTTCACCACCCGGTGGTGAGTTGCGGCGGGACTGTATGGTGCAGCAGAGTATGAGCTCCAGTTTTCACTTACCATCCTCCCTGTCTTGCTCTTAGAGTGTTGAACATTGTTACTGACCAGAGTTGCATTCAGCACTGAGATGGAGTGTTTGAGTAATTTTCTTGAAGGCAGGCAGTCTTTGATGCAACCACCAGTGTCTGGATTGGCCCCAGAAACCTGTCTTAAAATTTTCTCTACAACAGATACCAAAAATAAACTCTATTTAAGTATTTTAGAACTTTTCTGCCACTTAAACATGATTTAAGGTTCACCATCTGGACTTCAGAGAGTGCCAGGCAGGGGCAGGAAAAGTGCATGTTGTAACTTGTTGGCTATACTCGCTCCCATTCCAATAATGTTGGTAAGGAAAGATGGCACAAAAGGACCTAGTACTCTTGCAGGAAGCTAAAACAACCGAGGTTTTTGGGCCCTATTGGCACACCCTACAGCTTGTAGACTGTAACTGTGTGATCTCAGAAGAGTTTTGGTCCTTCCTAGCAAGGCTGCTGCTGTCAGGATACAGAAAAAAATGCTGAATACTGGTAGGTTGACCTTCCCATGCCCAGGTGGGCATCACCCAGTGGGCTGTAGGACATTAATGGATTTGTGGAGATGCAGCTGGCAGCACCAGCAGCATCATTAGACACAGCCCGTGCCCTCCAGCTGATGGCACACACTCAGCATTACTTGTATTGTGTTCATGGAAATGAATATAAATACAACACAGTGGGTCTGTCTTAAGCCTAATGTTGTGTGAAACTTCATTTAACTTACTTGACTACCTCAAAAAATGTTTTGTGTTCTGTTTTTGTCCCTATTTACATAAGTATTGTGACTTACTGCAGCAAGGTTCCTAAACTTGAGGGGAATAAATCTCATTTTAAAATAAATAGCAACATTTTACTCTGCACATACCCATCTTGTGCTGTGTATTTCATCAATGCTTGTTGAACCGTTTTACTGCAGGTCTGCTGAACTTGCATCCAAATTAAAGTTAATATTAAAAATGATAACACCATGGTAATACTAAGTCACTTCAAAGCCTTCTGGGCTTTTTAAACTGCAGATTCGTTTAAATTGTAAGAAGTAAATGATAAGGCTTTTTCTTTCTTTCCTCTTACTCAATTTTGGGCACAGTCATTGGTGAGAACAGTGTTGCTCATGCTGAAGTCAGTGACTAATCTCCTGTTCCTTCTGCAGGTGTGGTACAAGTTGCAGATCCTTGTCTTTTTCCTTCCCAGCAGAGACAGTTGAATTATAAAAGAATTTTAAAAGTAAATAAATCTACTTGCAAGTTGGAAATACACTGTATTTACCATAACAGATCACTTGCATTAGACCTTGTATTTTTGACTGATTGCTTAGTAACTTCTTGACTTCCAAAACCTTGCAAGTTATGTCCAAAAAATTTTTAAAGCTGTCCAATATAGCACTGTTGCACTGAGACAGTATTTTCTAAAATTAAATAGTTAAACCTGAAAGAGCTGAGTCCTTCATTATTAACTGTTTGGTTATGCTTTGAATATTAGGACTTACAACCCTGAGCATGGATTGTTTTAAAAATGGAAAGTGACATTAGCAACAATGAAATATAAAGAGAAGTGATCAGTATGAGCATTTACATTTTTACATGGCTAGTCTTGGTGTTGTGCAAACCATTTTTTTGTTCCTGATACACTAGCGAAGGTTAACAGCCTTTCTGACCCAAGAATGGAGAGACGTTCAGCCAAAATAGTGTTGTGTTTGGATTTCTGTGCTGAATAAGAAAAGGTTTTATGTGATTATTAGAGCTCTTGGAGTCCCGTTTCCTTCCTTTGGTAAAGCTACACAAGGGAAAAAATTGTGCCTTTTGTTTTGTGTCTCCACCTATTCTGCTAGTTGATAACGTTATCCTGAGCCTCAAGTGCACTCTTTCCTTTCAAATTAACCATGTTTTTCAAAAAACTTTTTGTTGCCTCAGCTGTTGCAAATGGCAGTGCATTTTTAAGTAGGACAATTGATGTTTCTAAGGTAATTATTCACAAGGAACTTCTTGTACAGACAGGTTTTAAGTATATCTCAATGAGGGCAGCTATACTGTAGTGGTGCCCAGAAGCTGATGAGTTGGGACTCTAGTTGTCTCCTGTGTTGCTCTAGGAGATAGGTGTAGCCCGTGAGGTCTTGCCATGAAACAGGAGTCAGTCCCCACCTCCCATCTCCACCCTCAGTATCAGCAGTCATCCCACAAAAAAGCCTTTTGCCCATTCATTCCTATGTGCCGCCACACAGCAGCCCGGATAAGCATGTGCAACCACTGTGCCATTAAGAGCAGCTGTGGATGTCCATTTCAGTGACATCTGTGTGGCATTATCTGTTGGTTAGGTGGTGTTCGGGGTGTATGGAAAAGCCGATGTCATCAGCAGAGGAGAAGATGCAGACCCCAGAGGAGGTGGACAGTAATCAGTCTCCATAAAATTGGCATGAAGTAACCTGTGTCTGAGGGAACTCTAGGGTGCCCTGAGTCAATACCATGTTCTCTTCTTTAGAGCTGGCTGGAAGTTGTTCTGATAGAAACTTTTGCTTTGGAAAAATCTAACCCACTGATTGTTTTTGCTGAAATCACGTATTTCTGCAAACTTAGAACAGGACAAACAGAGGGATTCAGCTGGCCTTCTTTCCTCAGCAGTCTCACATAGATGATGAGACCATTTTGAGCCTGGAGAAGAGAATCCAGGGACATTGTACTCGGGCCTTTCAGTAGTTAGAAGGGGCTGATAAGAAAGGGTGTGGCAGGGTTTTTAGTAAGGCCTGTAGTGAAAGGACAAGGAATAATGGTTTTGAACCAAATGTGGGTAAATTCAGACTGATAGTGGGAGAAATTTTTTACAGTGATAGTGGTAAAACACTGGCACAGGTTGTCCAGAGAAGGTCGTGTGTGGAAACATTCACAGAAATATTCAGTGTCAGGTTGAATGAGACTCTGAGCTACGTGATCTAGTTTGAGATTTCTCTTCTTACTTCAAGCGAGTTGAACTGGCTGGCCTAAAAATCCCTTCCATCCAAAGCATTCTATGATTCCTGTGAAAGATTTGGAGTTGTAGGCAGGAAGTTGCTATTCTTGCCTTGCCATCAAAGGTTGCTGCCCATTCACATGGCTTGTGTGGCCTCTTGTGACTCTGATTTGTGGAATGGTTTGTTCTCTTTTCATGGTGGGGGAAAAAACTCAAACCAAACTTAGATAAGCACAGCTCATTTCATGGATCTGGCCACACAGGAGAGGCATGTGGGATGCTAAGACCTGCCTTGCGACTGTGCCTGGCAGTGGGACAGTGTGACGAGTTGCAAGATTCTGGCTCCACAGCACAGCAATTTTGTGCAAAATGAGTCCTGGCAGGATAAAAGGCTCAAAATAGAAATTTGGGCCTGTGCTCCCGCAGCTGGCAAGAGAGTTAGATATTTCTCATGGGAAATGATTGTTATGTTTATATTTTAATCCTGTTGTTAGAACAGGTTTTGATTACTACAGGAGTAGGAAAAACAATCCAGAGTGGATTTGAAGTTCATTTTTTTTCCTCAAAGCTACCTGTCTTCTGTCAGTCTTCTGAGTATAACACTCCAGGGACATCTTTTTTTAATGGAGAATCAGTTTCCAGTGTTGTGTGTGGAATAGAAAAGTAGTATCTGACTTGCAGGAATAAAGAGATTTAAGGTCCCAGCTTTGTCACAGTCATGTTACATGATGAAGCAAATGGCTTCATTCCTCTGAGATTCCTTGCTGTTCCTCAGTTAGTGACAGATGTCCAAATACCCCCTATCCCTCACAGCCGCTTTTAAAATCTTCCTTTGCTGGAAATCAATGCCTCCTTTGTTTCTGTGGCTGTTCTTTTATCTTGAGTCTTTAAGTGGTTTGTTGGTGGCTTGGTTTCTGTTTTTCAGAAATTCTTGTTGGACTCTGATGTAGAGTACAGCCATGCAAACCATTGGGTCCTCTGGTGGACTGTGAATGTCTGACAGAAGTAAGGATCTCCAAAAGTAGGTCTGCTGGTCAAGAGTTACAGCCTGAAGGAGAAGCATGTGCATTTCTGCAGTACTGGCAATACAACAGCTGTTCTTCATTATAATTCCCCATGTTGCTGTGAAACTTGTGTGCCCAGGTGAACACAGAGATATTAAGTAAAGGACTGGGAAAGGCTAGGGAGGGAAAAGGGAGATGGCATTTTGCATTTAATCATGATGCCTTTCTTTGTAGTGTTACTGCCAGCTAAAAATAGATCAAATCTGTGACTTCATCCCAGCTCTTTCATGGCTGAGGTTGTCATGCTTTATGTGTAATCATACAGAATGTTTTCATTTACAGATAGCTCAAAAACGATATACAGAAGTGCTTGTTTTACCTTGACAGTGGGAAATGCCTGCTTTTTGTTGAGATGCTGGAGAATGTTTTGCTTCATGTCTTCCAGCACAAAATCTTTGTGAAATGATTAAAATAATGTTTTCTTCTTGAGAAAACGAGCCATTAGGATTCCTGGCAGTGGAATATAAACTGGGAAGGTTTCTGTGGAGGTGTACCTGGCTCGTTCCTGACTCAGTAGAGTGAGCACTTAGTACATGCACAAGAGGCAAGGAACCATTCACTTCTGCCAAACAAAAAGAGATCTCCTATCAGCTGAATTCCACATGTCACCTTTCAGAGCAAGGGTACTCGCCTCAGCCCACCTGAAGTTTTTCTGAGATTGTTCATCCTCTGCCTTTTCTAGCCTGCAGGAGTGGTGTAATGACATCAAGTTAGCCACAGAATGTAAAGCTGGTGATTACTGCTCTGCTCCAGGTCATGCATGCAAGCATGGAGGACAGTTGCTCTGTAGAAGATTCATATGGTTTCAAGCTATGTTTTGGAGTCTTCTCAAAGCCAGTGCTTCCCAAATGCCATTTTTGCATCCTGTCTGTCTAGGTGGTTGTGGGTGAGAAGTGGAAAGCCTTGTTTGATTGTTTCACGTATTACTATAAGCGAATTTAAAACCAGAGGTGAGGGAGTCAACAGGAGGATATTTTCTCCAGCTTCTGGTTTCTAATTACATCAGTTATAGCCCTACGTTCTTAGTTGCTAAAACTACAAGCATGAACTGGAAAAGAATGAGATAATCCGTGGTAAAGCATACTGAATAAAGATCTCTATTCAGGTCCTTACCTTTTATCCTGAGTTCCTAATGCCAAAAATTAATGCTATTTGAAAATACACAATAAATGTGCTCTACTGTGGGCATCCAAGATAATCCTAATTGCCTTAAATATTAGTGACAAAGGGTAGGTGTTTGAGAATGGGAAATAGTATACCTGTGTTAAGAGAGACAGATGGAGCATGTGTTTCAAGTTCCTTAGGCTTGTTTTTATTTTTGCCTCAAAAAGCAGCTCTGTTTGTTGCTCTTGTAACTTCTTGTCAGCAGGAAGATATCCACAGACATACACTGCTAAAACTGGATGGGCTTCCATTGTGTTCATAGTATGCAGAGCAGAAAGGGAGCATCACTCCCATGCTTTTGCAAATTGGTCCACATTGTGGTCAGCACAGAAGAGTCCATAACACATTGATCACAGGGGAAATCACAAAGACATTTCAGCTGGTCAAAGTAATATGTGGAGTTCAGTTTTAAGGCAGACCACAGTTGAGTTTTCTTTTTCCCCTTGTAAACTACTTGGTATCAGCCTCCTTGTCTTACACTTTGCTGTGCATCATTTTTAAACTGCTGAGAAGATGTCTGCACTCACACTGTATTGTGGTGACCAGCTGCAGCAAGCAAAAACCCTTGGCTTCAGGTGGGCTTCCAGGATTTGTCCCTGTGGAAGCTATCCCCTGGTCCAGACCTTCAATGAGGCCTGAGGGATGGAGAAGGACAGTCAATACAGAAAATGCATAGCACATTTATGCACTTGAGGCTGTTGGCAGGAATTTTCAGTAAGAACCATTTCATCCCAACAGTCATCCTGAGCAAGAGAGATGAAGATAATAGCATTTTGGAGGTTTTTTCCTTCAGTTCCTAGAGATTAGAAGCAAAAGAAATAAAAGATATTGGGGATTCACCAAGTACAAATGTCCTTCAGAAACATGAATTATTGCAGCTTTACAAACTTGGAATCTTTGCATTCAAAGAAAATCTTGAAAACACAGCTGATTCAAGAGAGTCTCTTGCTTTTCTCACAACTCCTTTGTGGCCTTCTAGGAGGAACCTATAGGCTCTTGACTGTTGGTGTCTTAGATCTGCACAGAGCAGAATATCAGAGTATGAGACTGAACCCATTTCATGGCTGATTTATGAGCAGCATGCCACTAATGCTAGTTTTTTCACCCTGGTGTAAGTCAGTAGTCCTTCGTCTTTATTTTAAACAGAGCATTCACACAGGAGTGAATCACGTGAGAGATACAGTGGAGGTAGATTTTCTTTTTGGTGTATTGTTAGTTAACTCTGCTTCAGGAGTTGAACCCTTGTTTGAGAACATGAGGTTAAACACTCCCAAAGGCAAGAGGCATCTGAAGGGAGATTGCTTAGGCAAATTTATTTGGCCTTCCTGCATGTATTTACATGGCGGTTGCATCTTGCCCATCTTAGCATCTACAGCAAAGTCAGGACAGACCTTGACACTCTTGCTACCATTCTAATGCTTTCTCCACAACAGGAAAATTGTGCTTTTCTCCCATTCTCTTTTTTTGTGCGTCTTCTCCTTTTCTGAGACAGAAACTGAGGATTCTGATAGTTCTCCAATTCCTAGTGGCTGCTTTTGCAGCACTGTTTGGGGTGGGGGTGTTTGGTTGATTTGGGGTTTTTGACCTAATGCTTTATCAGGCAGTTACCATAGTGTTACTGTAGTTATTATAGCCTGGCAGGCTGTTTGCTGATGCTGAGGAGGTAGAGTCAGCCCTTTTTGGCAGCAATCTGAGCAGCAGGGTACCTTCGACTTGGGTGGAAACTGGGCAGTGTTTTCAAACTGAATTTGACCTGTGGTTATTTCCAAGCCACAAGTCAGCCAGCATGGCCAGCCACCCCTTATATCTTACACTGGTTTGAGTTGGTGTGCTGAGGAGAATGCCAGTGCCATTTTCTCTCATTCTCCCCTTTGTGCAAGTATCATGGCTTGCTTCTTGGCTTGACTCCCAGTGGTTTTGCAGGGCAGTTTGGTTTTCAAGAGCCTTTATGTGGGATCTCTCTAGCCTGGAGTGGAAGCTGCTGCTTGCAACAGCAGTAATATTTGCTAAAGGAAAGGGCTTTGGAGGAGAAGGTACTATGAAGAGCAGCTCCTGTCCACCCTCATGCCAAAAGCTTAAGCATGCTTTAATGATGCTCTCATGCCATCAAACTGCCAATGGCATCTAGTTCTTCATCCTGTGCTGACACACAAGTGTACACACCAGGAAAAGTGAATGGCCCTTAGCAGTGTGTGGGACTGACATGCTTACTCACTTCTTTTTCCCTGAGAAAGGTGAAAGAGTTTTGAAAAATGAACTGGACCACTCAACTTTAAATCCTTACAAATTGCTCCTTATTTTGAGTTTAATAGTTTTTTAAATATAAACTCGGGAAAATATTTACTTTTCAAGCATGAATATCCTTCTGATTTCTCACACCACTGAAAGTGTATTATTCTTTTCAGTCCATTGAATTTTGGGAATCACTCAAGTTAAAAGTCAATGCCATTTCCAGTGTCAGAAGACATAAGATTTCATGTTTATGGTTGGGATCCCTTCTCACTTCTTTTCCTGTATGATACTAGCTGCATTTTTTTCAGATTCATATGGCTCAAAAGTATTCAGGTGCTTTCCCAAGGATAGAAGGTAATTAGATCAAGGAATAGTCTTGAAGAACTGTCACAGACCCTATTCTGGTACTGTTATTTACACAGATAAGGGCTGTGCAACAGCTGTGGGAGGATCAGCCACAAGCCTCAAACAGATGAAATTCATATACTTAAATCAAAAAGAGCATGGGTTTTGTTTCTTTGAACTTGGAATTTCTACATTTTATTGCTGTGTGATTAAAACACTGGAACAGAATTGCTTATTTTCTTTTTGCTGCCTTTTTATAGCTACAAGTCCCAATCCGAGTATCATGTACTTCTTATCAGCATTGCACCTACTCACTACTGTTCACTGCAGTGGAGGTCTGTTTGACAAAGCAATCCAGGTTTGGATATAGAAGTAGCTGTCTTATCTGTTCCAGGGAAATCTTGGTAGTGCTGCATTGTTTTTAAAACCTTTGTGGCTCTCATTACATACCCCTGTGCATATTCCAAGACCAGGATATGTACCTCAGATTGCCTAACGATCAGAACTTTGATAATTTGCAAGTCAGTGGAAAAACTGGTAGAGCTTCTCTGGTCCAGAAGACTTAGGGGCCATTGCCTGAGATGCTAAGACACAGATTTGGTTGTCTGTCTACCAAAAAAAGTTGTCATCTGTGTCATTCCTCAGGTTTATACTAAACTAACATAGAGTTGCTCAAAAATAGACCACAAAAACAAAGTGGAAGTTTTGCCACGGCAGTGTTTTAGCATATGTACTGTAGCATGTTGAATGGGTTTTCTGTAGGATTCTATGTGTTTGGAAAAAAAAAAAAGAAACCGCTTTCCAAAAGTTTCTCACAGAGATTTATAGATCTCAGTATTTAAAAATGGGCCTTTCCATAACTTTAGCCAGATGCATGCTTAGAAGTATTAACAAATCTTTTAAAATAAATAAACTTCTTGCCCATTTGGCTACTTGGGAGTAAACAAAAAATTATCCCCTTTTAACCTCAGTTGCTTCCCTTGTACTTTTATCTTGGAGTCCAGGAACACAGCAGAAGGAGTCCAGAATCCTTACAGCATGTCCTAATCCTTTACAGACCTTGGGCTTTGCTAAATCAGAGCAGAATGAGGTTCTGAGGGAGAGCTGAGCCCTTGAGCCAGCCAGCCCTGTTGAGGTGACACCAGCTGCATTATTGTATAATGCAAGGTACCTTATGGAGATAGAGATGATTCCTGATGCTAGACCTGGCCAGATACTACCAGAGCTGCAGTTGTTGGCAGGCACAACCTGAAGCTGTGAATTACCATTGAGGAGCTAGTTTGTAGGACACATCAGGAGAGGTGATAATTCTGCATTTTCTGCAGGTGATTTCCCCCTAGACACTGGCATGTGGACTTACAGAGCATCTCTGTTTTGTCATGACATAATAATCAAAGCATGAACCACCCCAGCAAGATACTCACCTGAAAAGTGTGTGGTGTGTGTTTCAGATCATGGGAGTGTGGTGCAGACTGGGCCTCACAGTGAGTATATATTTGTGCTGCTTCCCTTGCAGAGGAGCAGAAGTGTTCCTCTGTTTTTCCGCTTACTTCCTGTAACCTGCAGGTTTACACTTGGTTCAAGTCCTAGGAGCTCTTAGGCCATGATAAAATGACTTAATAGACAAAGTGAAGTGGAAAGGCAAGTGGTATCCTCTTTGAATTTTAGCTGTGAAAAAATGTAATATAGGGTTAATATCCCATTCCCTGGAGTTTAAAAATTTATGTCAGATCTAAAAGACAATAATAATAGAGTCTGCTTTGGCAGAGTGATGTTAGAGCTTTAGTCATCCCTTATATGCATCAAAGGAGACACTTGCATTAAATCAAGGAGCCAAGTTCTGCAATATCAAAAATGGTCAAAACTCCCTGAAAGGAATGGAAATTGCTATTTTGTCTGTGCATGGGTTTAGTAGGTGAAAATGGTGTGTGTGATGTCAGCTTAATAATGTCTTTTCTGTCTCTTGGTAACCAGTGTTGTGTTTAAAAACAGGACAAATTTAGAAGCTGAACTGCAAACTGAAGTTACTGCAAAATCGCAGGATTCTATAGAAATTGAATGTTGGTGTTTTTTTAAGAGTGTATTTCTAATTTTCTCATAAGTAGTGGGCTAAACCCAGACGGTGCAGTTTACTTTCCTTGGATCCTGTTGGATTTGACTGGCTGTCAAAGTCAAGCTTGACCTCATCTTTTTCATGGAACTTCAGGGCTACTAGAAGTCCCCAGAGTCTGCAAGCGCCCAGGGCTCAAGTGTGGAGGAGCAGCTCACTTAGGCACAGCTGTGTGATCGCAGGACAGAATTTAAGCCTCAGCTCCATATTCCTTGTTTTTATGCAGTTGTACTAGATTTGTCATGGCTTCTAAAAACAAGGAATGGCTGTAAACAGTATTCTCTTTTAAAAGACCATGGGCTGGTAATACTTTCCACTGAACAGTAAAATCCAGAACATAGTATTGATGATAAAGGTGTCAGGGGCTCATGGAGCTCCTGCTGTGATTTAGTTTTCCTCCAACTGCCTCAACTACCGATGCATTTTGCTAATTACATCATAGATTTTCCTATTGATGAACAGAATCTGAATTAACACGGGAAGCACTAATGTTACCCTTTCACTATTATTGTTGTACAAGAA
>VZTN01018273.1:40000-42952 GCA_013400515.1 Erpornis zantholeuca
TCTTTTAGGGTTCCAGCAACCTGACTTTCCGTGAATTTCACATTCCTTTCTATAGCCATCGTTTGCTTTTAGGTAGCTGACTTGCCGCGGAATGCAGGAGAGGCAGCGGACCCCACAGGGGCAGGTGCCTACCGCGGCTCTCCAGCTCCGCGGCGCGATCCCGCGGCCACAACCCGATTCCACGCAGTTGTTCAAGGCAGCTCCTGGTCCCGGGCTGCTCCTGCTCCGGGCAGCTCTTTGCAGCTGCAAAACTTTGATAAAACTTTGATCTCGACTCCCTGCCACTGCCTCGCGACGCTGGGCCACAGGCGGTAGCAGCCATACACGGTGCCGCCGAACCCAGTGTCCCGTGGGCTTTCGAGGCGGGGCCGACGCAGAGCTCGGAGAAACCTCCTAGACCCCACTCATCCCTCAGCCCCGGGTGCCTTCGGGGTGTGAGCCGTGCGGAGGCAGGGGGTGGGTGGCAAGAGCCGCGGTCCGCTCGGGGACGAACCCCTTAGGCAAAGCACGGGCATCGCCGCCGCCCCGACGGCGGGGCAGTGGCCCCCCCGCGCCGCTTCTTTCCCTCCCTCCCTCTCTTCCTCCCTCCCTCCCTCCCTCTCTTCCTCTTTCTCCTAGGAGGATACAAGCAAGCACAGCTAGAGTTAGAGACCTGCAATCACAGCACTAGCTAACTAAATAGATGGTGGAGTAAGTCAAGAAGGAGAAAAGGAGCAAGAAAAAGGCTGAAATGGAGGGAGAGAGGGAAAGGGAGATGTGTGAGGCTGGGTGGACTCTGCAACCTGCACAGCACTGTGAGGTGGCTGAGCACCACATCCTCCCACCCACTCAGAGACACTCTCTTCATCTGTCCATCCTGCAGCCATCAGTACAACACTGCTTCAAACCAGGCAGGGCTGCAAGGCTGCCTAACTCTACCGTGAGCTATTTTCTGTACCATCAGGACCCATTCTACAGTGAATGGGAGAGTGGGAATAAAGGTATTAACTGAGACGAGTCTGAGGAATATAAGTGCGTAAGTCATATCATTTCACTTTGCTAAACGTGAGAAAAGAGGATATCATGTGTAATGCTGTTTTGTGTGCCAAGTTCAGGCTTACAGCTGAGACAAGAATAAATACACTTCANGCCGCCCTTCGCTGGGCCGCCGAGCCGTCTCCCGCGCTCTCGGGGCCGCTCCCCAAGGCAGGTGAGGCCGGACCGGGCCGGGCATCGCGGTACTGGGGCAGGAGGGAAAGGGAGGGCCGGGATCCCGGCGGTCGGGTCTCGGGGAATGGGCCTGGAACGAGTAAAGGCGAAGGCATTCCCTTTCTCCGGCCGGGCTCCGTGGGAAGGGAATGAACAGGAATTCCGTTGGGTGCACTTTATCGCTCTTAAAAAGCATGGAGCCGCACAGTGACCGGCCCGCTCCCCAGCCAGAATCGCGTCCACCGAGACGAGTGGAGGGGACAGGCAAACGTCGCCGCTGCCAACCGGCTCCCCGACGTGCCGCTTCTGGGCCCGTTCCCCAGGCCGGCAGGGATCGGGCCGCATCCCGCGTGGATCACAGCCGCATGTCTTTCTGCCCAGTCCCGCTCCCGGGCTGGAGTCGCTACCCGTCTTCCCGCACCCCGAGCTTAGGGCTGCGGGACTTCGTCGAGGACAAGACCTGCACAGAGAGCCTCGGACCAAAAGCGGCACCAGGAGCCGGAAGGCTTCTGTGGAGCTATGACGACCGGGGAAAGCGGGGTGGTGGCAGGGGATGAGCGGGGCAATCCAGTCGTCCTGCGAAGGCCTGTCCCTTCGGGTCACGTCTGGGGCAGCTTGCGACAGGTTGGGGGTGCAATGGGCACCTTGTGAGTGCGACCTGTCGGTAGTACACGTTTCTGGAGGCAAAACTAACGCTTCGGAACCGCTGTCGCATTCCGTCCATTGTCTGAGCGGGAGCTGACAGTCTTCCACGATAGGGATGCTTGGCAGGCCGACCGCTGCCAGCCCAGTGCCCTCCGCTGACAAGTTGTGACTAAATTTTACGCGGTTCCCGGGGAGGGGAATGGCGAGCCCTGGGCTCCTGCCGTGCGGGCCCACGTGCGCTATGGAGCCAGTCCGGCCACGGACGACTGGCATGGGGCAGGGCCTCGGCATGGCGCTCTGCTCCTCCAGCACCGGAGCAGACTCACACCGGGCCCGAGGCGGCGGCACGGCTGACTCCGACAGTGTGGCGATAATGCCGGTGGTTTGGGACCCGCTTCCCCTCTTCCGGCTCTTGGCACCGCCTTCCTGCCCTCCGGCAGCCCCGTCCCCCGCACCTCGGCCTGGTTCAGCCGGCCGCTCCCCAGGGCCGGGCATGGGGGTCTTTGCCTAAATTTTCCACTGGTCGTAGCCTCCCGCCAGGGCGGATTCTCTCCGATCTCCGCACCCGCGGCGGCGCTTGGCCGCGGCCTCCTCCCTGCGTGGAGGTAGCGGGGGGTAAGGGCGAGGAAATGGGGAGAGAAGGGGAAAAACCCGCCTTGCTTCTTCGAGAAAATGAAAATCCCCATCCGCCGGCACGATATAAATCTGTCGGATAGGAACGATATTAACTTGCACGCTCAACTTTCCTTCACCCTGATATATGAACTTCCCGGTTTAAAAGATTACAGTAATCACGGGAGGAGAGTGTAAATCGAATCTGATAGCAATAACTTTCGGGGAAGGTCAGGCTCAAATGAAATGTTACCAAGCATCAGGCATTTTGTTTGCAAAATACAATCAAAGTGTATTGATGAGAAATTCTTCCTTGCCAGCCAGTCAGCAGTTTCTGATAACAGCTTTACGGAGGGAAAAAACAAACAAACAACAAAACNGGTGGCGCTCCGCCGGCAGCAGGCCAACGAAAGCCTGGAGAGCCTCCTCCCGGACTCCCTGCGCTCCCTCCCCGGGCCGCCGGGTAACGCCGAGCCCCCCACCCCGCCGCCGGGGCCGTCGCCCTGC
>VZTN01018273.1:47033-59781 GCA_013400515.1 Erpornis zantholeuca
AAACGTCTGAGGACGAGGTTTCTTTCTTGAAGCCTAGAACATCCTCACGTGAAACTTACGAATTATGAAAAAAAGAAAAAAAATAAAAACATTTGCAATTATTACATGCGTGCAATATGCCTACAAGTCAGTGCCGACATAGGGACGTTTACAATGCATCTTCACAATTTTTTTTTTATTTGACGATGGCTGTTTTGTGCCAATTTTAAACAAACGAAAATCCTGGTAGCAGCGGTTCCCATGAAGGGCTGGGGACAGTCCCCGGAGCACGCCTCGTCCTCCCGGAGCCCTCGGCGTGGCGAGCAAGGGGTGTTTCGATGGGGAAAAAGCAGTCAAAACACAGCCTAACAGAGAGGGAAGCCCCGGGGCCGGGCAGCCTCGGGCTGCGACACTGCGCACCGCCCCAGCCCGGGCATGGAGCCGCCTGACACCGGCAGCCAGAAATGCTCTCAGAGAGACAGAGGGGAAAATACAACAGCCGCCATGCCCGGTAGTAGCCAACGGAGGGTAATTCTCCATGTGTTAATAGCAGCACTTCGATTTAAATCACCGGAATCTCGTGTTCCGGGTCGGTTCCTGCGAGTCTAACAGCCTGGTGAGATAGGTAGCTATGACCTGTGGTGTACGAGACTACCCCTGTGCAAAAGCTAAGAGCCTGCATCTCCCCATGCGGTCTCCTGATGATAAAGACGCAAAATTCAGTGGGACAGGTTCTCAGAATTTCAAGAAATTTTTTTAGGCAAGCCTCATATTTTTAAGGGTACAGAAAATTAAGCAAATTTGAAATATCTTGAAAATAACATTTTGTAAGGACCAGGGAATATATTTGAGATATCTTACCTGGTCTGTGTGTGTGTGTTTGTGTGTGTTTGTTTGTTTTTAATAAACACTTTTTTCTCCCCAATAGTACTTGTTCCCCAAAAGATACACTGTAAACGTGAACATGAGGTATTTCTAAAATATGTTCTCCTTGCATTCACTCTGTTTGGTAATATTGATCACCACAGTGCAATCTATTTATGTGAGAATTAGGGCTACCATCTCCCTTAACAGCCTCTCTAACTCTGTCAAGACAGGGACAAGGTAGTTGGATGTCCTCAGACTGCCCGCTAAGCCTTCAATGTATTAATTGTCCATTCACCAAGATTTGTAATAACTGCATAATGAAGGATTAGAAGGGAAAGGTAGCGCGAGTCTCACGTTTTCTAAATAATGGATGAGCTATGCCAATGTCTTAGCACCTCCTCAAAAGGAGGCACGTGCCAGTTTGCTATCGGCAACAATTCCTGCATTCTGCTTTGGCTGCTAAAGCAAGATCGATGCACTGAGTATGTGAGAAAAAGGAAACATACATGGCCTTCTCTGTAATATAGAACATGCAGAGCTACTGCTTCTCTGTTTGCATTAGACAGACAGCATAACCAGTGTAAAAACTGGTTCCCAAAACAGGTTATCCTGCTAAAAAGAGTGAGGTCTTTGTAAGGGCATCTGCATTCCTCAGCTACACACTTATGTTCCACAGCCCAAATTAGCAGCATCCCACATCTCTGTAGGATGGCCTATCTTTTCTGCGAGGTACATCCATCCTCATGAGGAAAACCTTCCTTTGCCATGCTCACACTCTCAGACTGTGCTCTGCCAGGATCTCGTCTTTATAACTTCCATTGTGGCAAGCACAGTGGCTTCTTGCCCAGCTTGGGCTTGCGCAGACCCTGATTTCTTTCCCTCTGGTGGACGAATTGCTTCAGTAGTATTTTTTCATGCAGATCTGTTAAACATTACACTTAACTCACTAATGGATCAGGAGATGCCCTGCCTGTTCCTGCAGTGAGAGGAAGGCAGGACATGGTGAGCGGTGAGCAGTGAGGCTCAGGTGCTTGCATACGTCTAATTTGTTCCATCCCAGTTGGGCAGGTTATCAGCACATTTTAGGAACTTTTGCTCGCGTCTTACAGCTACTTTATCTTGTTGAGGTGTTTGCCAGGGGTCTGGAAAACCAAGGAAACAACTGGATTGGTTTTTGCAGACAGTCCTTCCATTCATGTGTTCAAAAGCACTACTCTGTGCAGTTAGACTGTCAGCCACAGTTTGGACAATGACCCTCTCCCCATGCATTGATGCAAGAATATCATCATTGTTCTCTTTGTGGAAAGCCAGCAGAACTGCGTTCTTGGGAAATAATCATAATCTCAAGAAAGTATATTGACCCCCTTTCGCATAAGCAAGCATTCTTTCCTTCTTGCTGACAAGGAGTCTTATTTCAAAGGATTCCATACCCAGGTCAGGCATTACCAAAAAGTTTTGAATGTCCATCTAGAGATGGCATGGTCATGGGCTTGTTTTCAGCTCTCATTCTTCTCATCCATACTCAGCTCTCATCCTTCTTAATTTAACACACAGAAACCAAGATACCTGGAATGATTGCTAAGAGAAGTTGTGGGGTCCCCATCCTTGGAATTATTTAAAACTCAGCTGAGCAGGGACATGAGCAACCTGCTCTTTTTCTAAGGCTGCTCCTTCTTTGAAGAGGATGTTGGACCAAATGACTTCCAGATGTCCTCTCCAAATCAGAACTTTCTAGAATATGTGCTTGAATGGGACAAGGCATCAGCCACACTTAAGGGTTTCAAGGAAAACCTAAATTCTTGTTGATTCTTATTGTGGGAGGAACCAATTTCCATGGGAGGAACTGTTTTTTTCAGAGCCAGAACTAGAATACATTTATTTATTTGAAGACTTTTTAAACCTTCAACTCATACTCATAATGGAGTGGTTCCATCAATGCTGTTGGAGCTGCAGAAGGAATTTTCATCTCTTAAGTACCCTCTTCAGCTCACAATGAGATTGTGCTAGTGAGGAATTACAATGTGAAAGTGCTGAAGTTCCTCTAAGAAAGCTTGCACTTGGGTGGTGTGTTGCTGCCTTGTATCCAGTGAGAAAGGATGGATATAATATTTTTGATGCAGCCGAAAAATGATGACAGCTTCTTTGCTTGCACACATCAGAATGGGATAGAGTATGCCTAGATCAGATCACAATATCCTTTTGCAGCTTTGCTCTCATGAGATGTTGCAAAGATATTAATTTTTGAAGGATCTCTGAAAAAAAGCACCTTTTTCCCCTTAGGATCCTGGTCTGTTCACTTTAAGAAGACAGCATCCTCAAATCTCTGTAGAAGCTTTTTGGCCTCAGTTTTCTGTTAACTTCTCTGACTTCTCTTTGCAGACATGAATGAGGAGCGGTTGGGTGATGCGAGCGGAGCAGACAATACCGAGACCTACAGTGACAAAGACACAGACCAAAGGAGTTCCCCAGACATGACTAAAGCCAAAACTTGTTTCAACCCTGAAAGCCCTGGGATTGTTTCAGTGGATGAGGTCAGTTTTGCAGTTCAGAAAAATGGTGGGAGCACAGAGAACCGTCCAGACAGCCCCAAGTACCACCCAGAGCAGAACCACCTCCTGATAGAAGGTCCTTCTGGGACAGTTTCCCTACCATTCAGTTTGAAAGCAAACAGACCCCCACTTGAGGTCTTGAAAAAGATCTTCCCTAACCAAAAGCCAACTGTTCTAGAGTTGATCCTGAAGGGATGTGGTGGTGATCTGGTGAGTGCCGTAGAGGTTCTCCTGTCCAGTCGGTCTTCAGTGGCCAGTGGAGAGAGAACTTCTGCAGAATCTGATGGTCTCGTTTTGCCTTCCAACGGGCATATTTTTGAACACACACTGAGTTCCTATCCTATATCATCTTCCAAGTGGTCCGTGGGCTCGGCATTTAGGGTTCCTGACACTCTGAGGTTCTCCACTGATTCCAGTAATGTCGTGCCAAATCCTCTGGCTGTACCTTTACAGCACCCTTTCCCTCAGCCACCACGCTACCCGCTGATGCTGAGGAACACTTTGGCAAGAAACCAGTCCAGCCCGTTCCTGCCCAACGACGTCACACTGTGGAACACCATGACGCTGCAGCAGCAGTACCAGTTGCGGTCCCAGTACATCAGTCCTTTCTCTAGCAACTCAGCCAGTGTTTTCCGAAGCTCACCTGTCCTTCCTTCCCGCTCGTCAGAAGATCCTAGGATCTCAATTCCTGATGATGGATGTCCTATTGTGTCTAAGCAACCAATTTACACAGAGGATGAATATGAGGAAAGATCTGATTCTTCAGACTCAAGAATACTCAACACATCTTCTTAGACTGACATTTGACGTGTGACAGCTAAGCGATACTCACAGTGCAGCTGAACTACTGGCCCCTAAGAGGAGGGACATGTACTCTACAAGACTCTTGCAATTGTATTAAAAAGTGACTTTGCTTGGTATTGTACTATAGCAATAAAGATGTAACTTATTTAATTTCTTGCACTTCACTGGATAATGCCAAATAGCAATACTCTGGCTTTAGTGCTGAGTGTGTTTTACAAAGGAAGACTTTATGGTTACCAGTTATGGGACTCTAGAAGACTCATAATGGAAATGGAAGCCCAAGGTCTACTTTGTTCCTTAACTCAGAAAAATGGGGATGTTAAACTAGAATACTTGAATGCTGTTTTATAATTGAGAACTCCTCAGGACGTAAGAAATCAAGCAAACATAATTCAATTGCAAATGGACTAAAACAAGGACCTTATAATCCTTTGCCAGTGAGCATTCTTGCAGTGAAAGAAAAGGCAGAAGAAAGAAATACACACATGCAACTAATATGAGCTGCTTCTGTGCCGTTTGAGCTTGGACACTTTTCAGAAAAATATTATTAAGAGTTATTCTTTTCCCATGGCTAGGTCGAAATGTATAATGTCAGTGTAAAACCAATTACAGCTGTGAATTGCATGAAGTGTATTGTGAAATGAACACCAGATTAAACATTGTCAGGTTAATGTAGCATGCTAAGGACTCTAGAAAAATAAACTAAGATGATGATCTTGGTTTATGTCGTTTATACTGGGCAAATAACATTCTGAAGATAGAGAGCTGATTAGTTCTCAGCCGGGGTTAAAATGTCCAGCTCCAGCAGCTGCAGTCAGGGGAAACCTCTTTTTCCAAGTTTTGCTTCCCTGCCTTGTAACTTGGAATTGAGATTAGGCAAAAGTTGTCATCAGGGAAGATGAGGTCTCTTGCATTTGTACTGCAGACATTTCCAAGCTCAGCTGAGTAAAGCAGAGCTTGCTACAACCACAGAAAGCAGAAAACAAAAGGCTCTCCAAATGCTTCAGAAGCATCTTTTTTCCTATACTGTAGAAGTAGGAAAAAAAGGAAATAGGATGTAATAGAGGGCATTTCTTTAAAGTAATGTTTAGCCAAATGGCAACTTCCCTAAATCTAGAAAAGTAATGCTTTGAACAATTTATTGCATGATTGCATGCATTGACTACACTGCATATTTTATGTGTGTCTGAGTAACATTAGGAATTGCTTCTGATGAGGAATGCCACTAAGTTTAATGTCCACTTAGAAGTTTGTTAAGATTTTAGTGTCATTTCTTCAACTGTTCACAAGTGACTGCATATGCTTGACAATTGACTTTTACAAAACACACCTCTAAATGCAGATGAAATGACTCTCCGGTCTTTCAGGTGTAGGGATTAGTCCCACACCTCAAAAAAAAGGTGAGGCCACCTTGAAGTTGGACTCTGAAGCAGCTGGGCTTTAAAACTGTTATATAAATGTATCAGGCATGTTATCTGGTGTCGTTGTTGATACGAATGCCTGTGTTCTCATTTGGCATTTCTTCTGTAAGTCTTGTGCACACAGTGAGTCTTTCATTTTATAAAGGTACTGAATACGCACAAAAAGGAGAATAAAATAATGACTTTATTTTCCTTAGGGGATAAATTAACCACAAGATACTTTATCTTGCATAACTTTCCAACCTGTTCAGAAAAGCATTTTATTGGTTATGCTACAGAGCAAAGACATAAATGCAGGGGAAGGGAGGGAGGAAAAAAAATCCCTTATGGAAGTGCAAATATGCAAGCATCTGGAGTTTTCCTAAATGCACAGTTTCAGCTTTGTACTGGCAGATTTGCCGGCATTTACATGGCACTTCTAAACTAATTCAACCTACAGCCACTTCAGAGCGAAAAGTAATATGTAAAATAGATCTTGTGAACAGAAAGGCAAGAGGTAGTGAAACGCTGTGCTCCAAAACCATAGAGAAATGGTCAAAGGCTAGATAAGAGCAGATGGGCCCAGCAGCTCCAGTTTTGAGCAGATTTCCTTCCTGCAGAAATCTTAGGCATCATTGAATGAAATCTCAGTGGAATTTTTTTTGTTTGTTTTGCTTGTGTGTTTGTGTGTTTGTTTTGCTACAGATGTTGAATCATCTTCAGCAGAAAGACCAAACTGTGGTACCTGCAAGAGCTCATACCCTCTGTGGTCCGTGGGCTTTCAGAGAAGCGAATTTTGGCATCTTGGATTTGGGACACGTCTTTCAAAAAAAAGTGGCCCTTGGCTTACATGGAATGAACTATTATCATACTTGTGGTGAAAAATACAGATTTGACGGTATGATTTAAAAAATTCTATCTCTTTTGACAAGCAGTCTTCTGAAAAAGGAAACAAGTTAAAACAATCTTTGTCTGTGGTGTTATAAAATAACTTTTGTCTCATTTGGCAAATGCTTTTTCTCTTAAATAAAGCAAATGTGTCCCTGTTCAAAACAAGAAATGCAAATTTTCATGTGGAACAGTAATTTTTGTTTGACCACACAATATTTTAGCTATCCAGAAGATTTTTTTATTTCCAAAACTGTGAGATCTTTGAGAAATTGCTTTGTTCATCCAGTTGTATTGTCCGGGCTGGCACTACAGGCAGATAAAAAATTTAAGGATCTCTTGACATGTTGGCAGGAATCTTTTTCTGCCCACACAGCGTTGGGACCTGCTCCTCAGACCTCTGCTATGCCTAGGGGCTGCCTGCCCAACCGGGCCATCCCAGCGAGCGCAGCCGCCGGGAGAGGGAGGCCCTTTCCTTGGGGAGCCCCATCCGCTCCGGGCTGTCAGGGAGACCCTTTCCTTGGGGAGCCCCATCCGCTCCGGGCTGTCAGGGAGACCCTTTCCTTGGGGAGCCCCATCCGGTCCGGGCCCTGAGGGAAACCCTTTCCTTGGGGAGCCCATCCGGTCCGGGCCCTCAGGGAAACCCTTTCCTTGGGGAGCCCCATCCGCTCCGGGCCGCCAGGGAAACCCTTTCCTTGGGGAGCCCATCCGGTCCGGGCCCTCAGGGAAACCCTTTCCTTGGGGAGCCCATCCGCTCCGGGCCCTCAGGGAAACCCTTTCCTTGGGGAGCCCCATCCGGTCCGGGCCGCCAGCAGCCGCCCCAGAGCTGTCAGTCCCCGCCATGGCTCAGGCTGTGCTTTTCCCGAGGGCGGTGACAGCAGTGCCACCGCAGCTGGAGGAGCGGGACCGCTCCCGAGCCCGCGGAGCGCCCGCGGCCGCGCAGCCTGGGATTCCCACGGCTCCGGGAGCCGGGAGGAGGCCGGCCGGTGCGGCCCCTAAAACTTGTGTTTCCCAGCTCCATCTTGTGGCAAACAAGGGTATCTCCCTTATCCGAGCAAGTACTTCACGCTGAGGAAGAGAGGACATTGGGATGAGGAGGGTTGAAGTTGGAAGCACTGAGGCTCAGAAGGCCTCCGAGGGAAAAAAGAAAAAATCCAAGTAGCGAGAAGGATGCCTTGAGCCTGGTGAGGTCTCTGCTGGATTTCAGAATCCGACGTGTCGTTGGGTTTTTTGGGGGGTCGTTTTTGAGGTCCTTTTTGGGTGCTAGTGCAGCTGTGACTTTCTTGGAGCAAGAGATATTCAGTCCCGTGCCCTCTGCACAGCTCCTGCTCCTGTCTGAGCAGCTGCTCAGGAGCTTCTTTGGTGTGTCCCAGGACTGCTTTTTCTCCTGAAAGAGAGGTGATTTCACTATCGGCTCTCTGGGCAATGCCACAGGAAGCTCTGTCTGCTCATGGCTCTGCTTGTTCAGGCCCAGTGCAGTGGGCTCTGCTGAGGCTGGCTGCTGCCCCAGAGGCACATTGCCAAACCCCTGCTAGCTGACCTCTAGCCGTGACAAGGTGGTTAAGGCTAACAATGATGTAAACAATAATAATTTCTCCCTCAAAGGAATGCCATGGAGAGCCCTAATGCGATGCTCACATTCTCCAATATCTCTCATACCTGTAGATAAGGGAATAGTCAGAGGGACAGGAGGGGTAAGCACAGCACAATGGGGATGTCCTGTGCCAAACAGTCCTTTGCCTTGTCCTTGCGGGTGTTGTGCTGCTTTCTTGGGGGTCCCTGACTTGTCCTCCTTATGGGTCTGAAGGGCCACCTCGGCAACAATTGTTGTATGCTTGGTGAACAGGCTCACCTCACATTTGTGCTGACATCTTAGAAAAATGACTTTGATTCTCTCAGTATACCGTTTCAGTGATTCATTCTTTATGTGCATTTACTCAGCAGATGTGAGTGGGGAAATGAGATTGATGCTAAATTTATATGTTAATTTTAATATTGAAGCTATCCTGTATTTGAAGAATAAGATCAATTCTTCAATTGCATTTCTTATGTGATATTGCATATTGTCATTACTGGAAAATAAAATTATTTCTGAATGCATACTTTCTAAACTTCAATTTTAGTGGACACTTAACTTTGACGCATCGTTCTTCTCCCTTCCCTATAAAAACTAACTTAATACAGTATTTAACATTCTTACACTAGTCTGCCACTGGAAGATCACAAAGACAAGCCTCTTTACCCTAAATGATATTTCGTTAATGTGCTCCCTGCAGCATTTCTGCACTGTCACAGGTACCATGTGTGACTCAGTGTTGCATGCATGCTACAATAGGAATCTTGATTGATGGTTGTGTCCCTCACTATAGATGAATTTCATTAATTTCCACATTAGCAGCAGTGCTTGAGAGCCATAGCCACAGCTATTCACTAAGTATGCCTGCACACAGGCTGAATCCTGACCTTAAGGGGACAATTCAACCCTTAGGTCACTATCAGGAAGCAAATCATGTAGAGGATGGATACAGAGAATCACACGCACAGAAGGATATGGCCTCTACAGAGGGAGATATACTTTAAAAGAGTCCTGCTTCCAGAGACCAGGCTCTCCTGAAGCTGCAACAGAAAGAAAATATTTATAGCACCTTAGGAATGTGGTTTACTTCTTTATCTCTTTGCGATCTGTGCAGGAGATTACATTGAGAGACAGCTACGGGGAATTTTGCAAGGTTACATCCTTGCTCTGCCCTATAACCTGAGGAAGAATTTTCCCTCTCCATGAGATAACGATAACTGCTACAAGGATTTAATTGTTTTAATCTGAAAATTCTCAAAGAGTTTAAGTGCTCTGTAAATAACAGATTAGAACATAGTGTTTGCCAGATCATGTATGGTAAGATTCTCTTTCTGATTTTTTCTCTGTGAGAGAGAGGCTATAGCTTTTCAACATCTGAACTGAGACTGCCTTCAGCAAGAGTTCTGAAAACCTCAGGATTATCCTTAGATAGTCCTGAGTGAACAACTGTCATAAAATGGCTAAAAGTTGTGAGACGTAAGGTAAACACTGTTTGGGTTCTTTCCTCCTTCCTGTTCTGAGTTTATGGACTTTATACATTCCAACTTTCTCCTCTGTAACACCTATGTAAAAGCAGAAACCTTGTGACAAAATTGTGCTAATTGCCTTTTTTCTGTCCTAAAGGCAGTGAATACGTGAATCAGAAAAAGGTTGAGGAAGGGTGAGAAAGCAGAATTTAAGACACAATTTAATCTATTCATTCTTCCAGGACTTGTGTGACTCAGGGAGGTGTGCCGGCTCAGGAGGAGCTGGTCTCCTCTTCCTGTCTCTGGGAGGGTGAGAACTGGCACTTAGGCCAGCAGTATGACCTCAGCTCGGGGGCTGCAGCCCCTCAGGAGTGGGCACAGGTCAATGGGAGAAAAGCAGTTTGAAGGGGGTAGTGTGGCAGCAGCATGTTGGAAAGGTGCTTGGGGCAGCTGATAGAAGCTTTCCTGCTTTGTTGCACGCAGCAAAGCTCAAACCCACTTTTGGAAACATCTTTCTTTGGAGCCTAGTCCCACTGCCCGTGGCTGACATTCCTTCTTCCCATGGTGAGTATAAACTGGAAAGAGTGAGAGATAAAATTCACCATAAACAGAAAAACATAAAGGACCAATTTAAATAATCAGAAATACTTCAGTGCTACTTGTCAAATCTAGATGTTTTTAATGCTTATGAGGGACATGTGACAAGGGAGTAAGGAGCAATCCTGACAGGCCATTGTACCTGAAGGAGCATTGTAATAAAAATTTAAGTTTCTCTGCCTCTGCATATCAATCTCCTGACTTGCTCACTAGGAACAGGCCCCTGAAGGGTGCTTGCAGCTGTTCGCACTGTACAGCTAGCAACTTTCCTGGGAACAGAAATCAGTTGGTTGTCTCCTTGAATGTACCTTTTTCTCTAGTAAAGTAAGGACAAAACAGTGTTTGGTATGGTTACATATTCTATGTATGAAAAAGCAACACGAGAAGAGAAACATCCCTAAACTATGGAAAATTATTCTACATGTCTCCATCCATATTGCAAAATCCTATTCAGGAGGTTTTAATATCCTTCATAGATTTAACCAAACTCATTGCCCAGTTATTACATTTTAGACTGTATGGCTTAGTCACTGATACAGTTATGGTCAGCTATGTGTAAGTTATGTGTTTTCTTCCTTGCTCTTTCTCCTGTAATTTCTTTTTCTTTTAATGATCTGCAGAGATATAAGCAAGATGAATATTTGGCCACATGTATTTTGCTTATTTTTTCTCCACTATCACCAAATAATTAATTTTCATGAAAAGGGTGGCAAGGGAGAAATTAATTGATTTTTAGTTTTTCTCAAAAATTTAACAAAACAAAAATGATACGTTTTCTAAGGCTTCAAAGGAAGATTAGTTTCGCTTACCCACATATATTTCCTTCTGCTATTCTTGCCTATGTTGGTGAACAGAGTACAGGCATCAATCACTACAGCCCTTGCAAACAAGTGAGAATTGGGCTGGATTTGGGGGTGCTTTGCAGAACTTTGAAACACATGAGGAGGGAAGGAGGGAGGGAAAGAATAACTTCTGACCTTCAATGGCTTCTGGGGAGTGGGTCTTTCCCAGGCCCAAGCCTGAGCTATCAGAGTTTATGCCCACGTTTCTGTTACCTTGAAAAGGGAACAGAGCGATCTACACCAGAGCCAGGAGCTGGTCAGAGCTGATCTTCCTGTGCTGTCCTCATGCTTCCCTCCTCTCCCAGAAAGTTCACCGCATGAGTGTTTAGCAGACTTGCATGGTGTATGTGTTTGAGAAGCTATGACTAATTCCCAGGTGATTGGTTTATCTTCTGACATAGAAAAGCTCAAACAAACACCCTGCTTTGTTGAATTATTGTTTGGCGTTCGTGTATTTCCTGATATGGCTATCACTGCTCTCTGTTGTTTTAATAGTTTTTAATTTTTCTCTGCTGTTCTCTTGTTCTGGCAGTAGGAGAAGTAGCTGTGGTGGTGGGTGTGGCGAGAGGCAGTACAGTCACCACCGTCCTGCTCATAGTGGCTCTACCCTGACCCCTCGCCTCTTTGCAGCACCACTGTTCCAGTGTTCTTGCACACTCTCCGAGGCCTGAAAGGGCAGGTCAGCTGGTTCCTGTGGCCTGGTTTTAATTCATTTGCAGAGGTTTAAAATTGCTGCTTGAGAGAACTCAAGTTGCTTTTTTATTTCACCAGTACCCCAAATAATCACTGATGGGGAAGAACTGGTGACTGCAGTAATTCAGCCCAGGGTTTCCTTCTCCTCCTTAAACTGGAAAAGTACAAGTTCAGGCAAAAATGCAAACTGCATGTACATGATATTTGAGAGTTCCTTAGGAAATAGGTTATATTTTTCCCTTCCAAATGTCTAGAATTGCAACTCTGTTTGAATTCATCCCCGAGCTGAGATTAGAGGACGAAAAAGTCAGCTGCAAATGACTGTAACATATATTACTCAGACCATGTAACATGTATTATTAAAACAAATACCTAGAGCAAATGCTGTCTTGCACAACGTGACGTGGACATCAAAAGCATGGCCTTGTCTTCACATAAAATGAGGCAGTCTGGCCGTGTTTCAGCCAAACACCGGGTGGATCCGTAAGGGCTAAGGAGCGTAAGTAATTCGGGAAGGGAAGAGAAGACAGCTCATCCCTGCGACCCGGCCCTCCCTCGAGCCGATGGCCCCACCTAGTGACAGCGGGGCCACAGCGCGCCCCTGGCCGCCTGCCCCCGCCCCGACGGGACACCCCCGGCTGGGAATGGCGCTACTGCTGCGTGACTCTGTGCCCGTGTGACACTGTGGCTGTGTGACGTTGTGTCTGTGTGACATAGTGGCTGTGTGACACTGTGTGACATTGTGGCTGTGTGATGCTGTGGCTGTGTGACACTGTGTGTGACACTGTCTGTGTGATGCTGTGTCTGTGTGACACTGTGGCTGTGTGACACTGTGTGTGACACTGTGTCTGTGTGATGCTGTGGCTGTGTGACACTGTGGCTGTGTGACACTGTGTGTGACACTGTGGCTGTGTGATATTGTGGCTGTGTGATGCTGTGGCTGGTTGATATTTTGGCTGTGTGACACTGTGGCCGGTTGACATTTTGGCTGTGTGACACTGTGGCTGTGTGATATTGTAGCTGTGTGACCCTGTGGCTGGTTGACATTTTGGCTGTGTGACATCGTGGCTGTGTGATATTGTGGCTG
>VZTN01018273.1:60125-71929 GCA_013400515.1 Erpornis zantholeuca
TGTGACATTGTGGCTGTGTGACAGTTTCGCTGTGTGACACTGTGGCTGTGTGACATTGTGGCTGTGTGACATTGTGGCTGTGTGATGCTGTGGCTGTGTGATGTTGTGGCTGTGTCACACTATGGTTGGGTGATCCTGTGGCTGTGTGACACTGTGTCTGTATGACGCTGTGGCTGTGTCACACTGTGTCTGTGTGATGTTGTGGCTGAGTGCTGCTGTGGCTGTGTGACACTGTGGTTGGGCAACAGTGTGGCTGTGTGACACTGTGGCTGTGTGACACTGTGGCTGGGTGACCCTGTGGCTATGTCACACTGTGGCTGTGTCACACTGTGGCTGTGTCACACTGTGGCTGGGTGATCCTGTGGTTGGGTGACACTGTGGTTGGGTGACGCTGTGGCTGTGTAACAGTATAATGAAGAGGGATGGGTCTGTCCCTCCCTAATTTTGTGTGGCTCTGGCAGCTCAGCCTGGGGTCAGTGTGAGCTCTGCTTTGACGGTCAGCTCAGTGTGGTGAGGACCAGGTGGCAGGTCGGGTGTCACCAGGACTCCCTCCCCCTCGGGCCTGTTTTCTCAAACGTGAAGACAAGAGGCAGGCACCATGGCAGGCACTGGCTTCTCTGCAGCCCCTGCCTGCTTCCGGGCAGCATGGAGCTCCCACGGTGCAGTGGGAGAGCTGGTGAGTTCCCGTATGCCTTGCATGCATACATGCACAAAGAGCTTCTCTTTGAACTCCTCTCTCACAAAAAGTTGAAGATGTCAAAGGTATTTTTATTATCCTATTTGACTGTGGAAGCGGGCCCAAGAAATAAAGGAGGAATGCTTGAGGAAGGCTGCCATGCTTTAACCCCAGCAGTCAATTAAGTAGCATGAAGGCATTTGCTCAACCCTCAGACCCCAGATAGCAAGAAGCACTAGATAAAAAAGTGAACCTTGAGTTTTGAGATAAAAACAGTTCAAAAATTCAAACAAAAATAAAATAAAATAAAGTAAAATAAAATACTATCACTGCTAGCCATGATGGTAAAAACAATAATAACACTTGTAATGAAAAGGAGAGGGGGAGAGAGGAATAAAACTAAAGAGAAAAAGTGATGCATTGTACAGTTGCTCACCACCCACTGACCAATACCCAAACTATCCCCAGTGTGATCAGCTCCCCCTGGACAACTGTCCCCCGTTTATATACTGAGCATGAGGTTGTTCTGTGGTGTGGAATGTCCCTTTGGCCAGTTTTGGTCACCTGTCCCAGCTATGCTCCCTCCCATATTCTTGTGTCCCTGCTCACTAGTAGACCACAGGAATCTGAAAAGTCCCTTACTTATGCTAAGCACTCCTGAGCAATAACTGGAACATCAGTGTGTTATCACTATTTTCCTACTAAATCCAAACCAGAGTACTGTACCAGCTCCTGAGACGAAAATTAACTCTATCCTAGCTGAAACTAGGACAAAGCCATATGACAAAGTTTTGGTTCATCTAGTGTATCGAGGTTTCGAGATATTTGATATTGCCTTTCTCCTTTATTATTTGAGAGATTTATTCTTTTCCTCATTATGTAACCAAATTTTTACATTTTTCTTGCTACTTGGCAGCTGAACAATGTCAGTGAGATAAAGTTAATTAACGTCCGGTCAGTCCAGAGATGTCTGGCGATGTCAGGATAGACGTGGATGATGTGTATGCCCTTTTAACTGAGCTTGCCTGTGCTGGACCACTAGCTGTTAGCTATTTTTTGATATGAAGATGTAAACCTTTTCCTAGTTAACTCTGTGTTGGATGTCTCAACTCTCTTTTTTGCTACTTACTATCTTGATCTGTCTTGGTTATAGTCCATACTAGATTATTTTGGTGTGCTGTATCAGAAGATGAACCATAAGTCTGCTTGGAAAGTAGGACTAATGTCAGATGCAACGGTTTGTTTCACATTTTCAAATGACACATATTTTGTAGTCAAAACAAAGTGCCTGTGGTAATGTCTAGTGTATCTACTGGAAGATTTAGCTAGGCTATGTTTCTCTTCATGCCAAACAGTCCCTATTATGCCCTCTCAATGAAATAGTCCTCCTGAAAGGCTGATAGTATTTATTTCACCCCCTTTACCTTAAAAATATCCTAACTGCCTTGCTATTTGACAACACTAAGGTGTGAATTCTGAATGAGGGACAGATTGTGTGGGTTTGATTGGCTGTACTTTTAACTGTCTCTGTGTCTGGAACAAATGTAGGGATTGGTCTGTCAGGAGGCAGGGAGCTGTGAAAACTGCAGGTCACCAACATTTCTTGTACCTCTCTCTCCATCTAAGCTCTCCACTTCAACAGCATAGGAATTTCCCATTGCCATTATTTTTCTGCTAATTCCTATTGTAACTCTAGATGCTGGAAAAAAAATTATTCAGGCAGTTCAGTAACCTTCCAGCAACATGGGAAGAATATGCATTGGGACATTTTCCCTGCATTGATGCAGTTAATATCATGCACTTTAACAAATATTTAGTGTTGGGAGAGATGGCAGTAATATATAATACTTTTCACCTTATTTGCTCTGGGTCTTGTCTTTTATGCTTAGGAAATAGGCAGTACAAGACACAGTGGTCTGTTCTGGCCTCGCTGCCTTTGTAAATCTTTTTTTGTGTGGATGCTCAGGCCACTAGCATTTTGTGAGACAGTTTTTGTGGAGAAGCTGGTTGCCCGTCTCCAGCATGGAAGATTTTGGAAAATAATTGTGTAAATAGATTAATTTTCTAAACTCATGTTTGGCTCCTTCTCGGTAGAGTCAGCCAGTGCTTTTTTCATAGAGATACCTTGGTGTGGTTTGTTTTGAGTTTTACTAGGATGTTAATTTTACTTGATGACTGCTTTGCTTTATATTTGCATCATTCCAAGATCCTTGGCTGACCCAGAGACCCATCAAGGGTATATTTAATAAAATAGTATTTCATTACAGTGAAGTGGGTTCACTATGTAACACTTTTCAATGGTGCACATAAAATGAAGACTAAACCAAGGATAGTAATACCTTGGATGTGGCCTCAAGTGAATTTCCTTATGGATTTCACTTCTGAGTGTGGTGTTTTCTGATTTTCCCATTAACAGTAACATTTTTTGGAACACATCCCCTTTCTCGTTCAGTAGTGATATTGAGTTAACATACAACACAGAGTAAAGTTTATGTTACCAAAACTCATTCCCCGAGATGAATGTCAGCAGGTTAATATCATTGGAGGGATTTTGTGGAGAACTCTAGTGTAGATTGTTTTACCACAAGAAGCTTTTCTCAAAATTCTCCCTCATGCTGCCTAAAGTATGTGTGTTCACACAAAATAAATCCCCTTACCTGTAAGTAAAATCCTTTCTTCACGAAATGTGGCCTGTTCTCAAACTGTCTTTCCTGTGCCCTGATTCCTGACCCTCTGTGACTTCCCTATAATAAGGCTGCTGCTTTATAATGCTCATGGTATCCCTCAAAAGGATAGTGCTGTGTTTGTGACTGTGCAGGGTTTGCACTGTAAATTCTGATTCTTTGTCATGGGCAACTGAAAATAAAACACTGGAAAATGTAATAAACAGATGTTCTTCTTGCCACAGCAGTTCCCAAGTGCTGCAGTATTTATATCCCAGAACTGTCCTTTTCTTCATATGATCAAGGCTCTTGTTTTATTAGAGATGTGCCAAGCCATAAAGCCCATTTCAGCCTCTTTAGCTGTGTCTGTTACCTTTACATGTGAGAAGCAGGAAATGACTACAGAGCACGACACCCTGCAAAGGATTATGATTGGACTTGCCTGCTTGTGTTTTGGCATTGCTTGGAGGCTGCTGTAAAGATTTAGGATTGCAATGTGCAAGAATGCAAGTTATTAATATTAAGTTTGTACTCCTAATATTAAAGAGCTGAAGGATCATTTGCCCAACTGCAAGAATGGCTTTGCCTGAGACCAAGTTGTGAGAGGTGATCATCATACTCCCGATTTTGATCATTCTTGTCCAATGTGCTAGGAGGTGGCAAAGTGATCTGCAGCGCTCAAGTGCCTTGCCACATGCTTCTCTGTAACAATAACAAATTGGTCATTTATACCAGCACATCTGGCTTGTCCTGGGCATGTTATTTATTGCTCAGATGCTGCCATGGTCTGACAGCTGAATGGTAGACAAGCTATGATGACATATTGTATACTGCAGGATGTGACACAGACCTGAAAAATATCTCTTTATATGCTGTTGTTTCTTGATTATCTTGAATTGCCTCTTATCTTTGTAGTTGTTGACAGCAGCATTGCCAACATTTTTTTTATTCACTAAAAAAAAATAAAATCACAGAAGTCCTTACAGCATGGTTGCACGAAAACTTTAAAATATGGTTAAAATAATACATTGAAATATTAATATACTAAATATGTTTTTGAATCCACCAAGATACAGAGTGATCATGTTTAGCTTTCAAGTTTAAGTAACTTTTCATTTGACTGCCACTATGGCAAGATCACCGAGACCATGCCAGTTTCACATGGTAATTGTAAATGTGCTGGCCTCATTAGGTCACATACTTTAATCTATCGCCAATTGAACATAGGAGAAAGTAGCTTTGTCTACAGATTAGAATATGTGGCCAGGAAGACACAAACAAATCTAGTTCTTCAGTATGAATATTTAACGTAAATTTTCTCTGTCAGATTACACAGACATAACCGACTATAAAATCATGGTCTGTAGAGTGAAAATAATTCAATGACAACCTGGAAGTGGTTTTGATGCATCTTTTCTGGTTGTAATCATCCATTTGGGTTCACACTTCTGGGGTTTGCAACACATATGCTTTAACACACAAAGCCAACTCAGCTCATTACAGCTACAGTGACTACTGTTTGAAGGCTTGGCTGCACAAGTCACTGGTTTCTAGCTACTGTCAGCCATGCTGAAAAGCCAATGAGAAGTATTAGTCCAGCCTCAGGCCCATGACTCTACCAGAGCCCACTCTGCTAATTATGAATTGCTATCCACCGTAACTGGTATGCTGAAGGGTAATCCCACACATACATTCAGAACACAAGGTTGTTTTAGGACATTTGCCAAAATCAGCACTATGGACTGGCTACAAAATTGGTGGCTACTGAATGATTTGCTAGAAGGTGCAGATGTCTTTTGTTTTTTGGGTTTTTTTATGTTGCCATACCTGAAAATTTCTGTGATGGAATTTTTAATATTAATAGTAAGGAAAAAAAAATATTAGCCTGTCAGTCCAGGTTTGAGGTGAGGGAGATTGGGATGGGAAATAAAGATATGTGCAAGGAAGGCAGCTGTTCCTGAGACTCCAGGGGTTGCCAGGTAATGAGAAAGAAATACTGAGCAAAAAGATGAAATAGAGTAGAAGTTGTCTTCTGGAGGTACCAATTCTTTGGAAGAATTATGTGGGATAAGTGACCTTCCCGCACATTACCGAAGGGCAGGAAACTTCACAGAATTTTTGCAGGAAGGCACATTATCAGGGAGAAGAGCTGAGACTTTTATGTTATTTGGTGCATAGAAGGATCATTTTGTAGGATTTGGCTATGGAAAAATTGTATTCAGCGTCTCTTGCTACCATTTCTTCTTGTCTCTTTGAAATGATCTGAGGCTCTTCTGAAATTTTGTCCCTTCCATGCTGATTTGCACTTCCAGATTACAGAGAGAAAAATTTTCTTGCTGGCTGTTGTGCTGGTATGGTAGCATTTATTGGGGAGAGAGGTCTGTCAGGGGAAGGCAACTGCCCTGTCTATTCCTCTGCCTTCTCTTCTGAGGAGGAATTTTACTGAGAGATGTGTCTTACACACCCCTCACCAAACTCCCAGCTCCTATCTTCTCTACCAGATAGCCCATGGAGAGAAAATACCTGCTTGTCCAGCTGGTGCTTCTCCATCTCTCACCCCCTCGAGAGATGCTTCAGAGAAAGTTTTGATGTGGGACTCCCAGGGTGACCCTGGGATAGGCTGGGCTGGTGCGTTGTCCAGCCGAACCTGAGTCTTGGACGGGTGTTCCCCACAGCTTCTATCAAGAATGAATTAGAATGTTTCATTCTTGTAAGTGATACTTTTTAAAGTAAACATCCCTGGGTTCCTGTGATGTGTAACTAATGGAGTGCTAAACTCTCAGGGCTGGTTTAAGACTCAGAAAATACATGTGTTGCCAATCCATCATGTTCCTAATACTAATTAACATAGCAGGGACACAATAAAGCCCCAGAACCTGCACGCATTACCCAGCTCATGTTACTGCTGTATAACAGTCTCTCTATTGACCTAACAAAAGTACACATTGGAAAAATGAGATGTGGTCTTTTCTGACTCAGCTAGACATATTCAGCCAAAGATGAGAGCTGAGGACTCTCATTCATTATTCTCCATTATTATTCAGGTATATCATGGAACAGAGTTCTCAAATAGAGTACAATGACTTCTACCTTTGCTAGTATCTGTGTGTGTTACCTGCTGCTAGACAGGCAGCCCTAACACAGGCAGAGCAGCCACTGAGTTGTGGAGTGATGTCTGTGTGTTGGGGGGCACATTCTGTTCCTGCACAAATTAAAAGGAAATCTTATTTGTTGATTTGCATCCATGTTATTTGCAGTTAAGTTGCAATGAAAATCTTATTGTTCTTAAACATTTACTAATATGATTGTCCCAGGCCTAAAGTAGTTCCTCAGCAGAAAAGACAGGAAAAAAACGGGGAGCATTTGATTAAAATTCATTCTTGACTAAATGAACATTTATTTTTATGTCACAAGAATTTTTTTCTTTTACTGATAGACAGTGACATCCTTGTGATTCCCTGCAATATACTCCTTTTAATGTATGGTAATTCCACTGATTCTGAGAGATGTATGATGCATAACCAAAGGTAATCTGTAAGGAGTCTGGACAGCAAGAGATTATCACATTTATGTAGCAGTTCTCCCTAAGTGGATGCAGTTTGGCTTTGTGGAAGTTGCAGGTAAGCTGCTGTTTACTTCCACAGTTTCATGGTTAGGATTTTACGGTGCGTCTGTCTGAACTGAGAAGAGTTCACTCACCAGCACTTGAGGCTAAGGTATATCTCTTGCTGTTGAACATCATTTGGTGGGCTGATTATAGATAACATTGGTTTAATCATTATGGCATGAAAATCTTGGAATGATGCCAAGTTTTGCAGGTAAATACAGCACTACAAATAACTTGGGCCTTGGGCATACTCTCATATGTTCTTACTTATTGGTAAAAGTTTTAGATGATTTTCTTCCTGAACTAGTTATCTGTCTTGCTATCATAAATGTATTTGAAAGAGTTTTCTTATTACTCTTTCGAAGAGGGAGCTAGTATTTTATAGCTCTGTATCCCCCCAGCTGTGTATCATCCAGGTTTCCAGTATGTGGTTAAACCTGATGAGTTCAATTGCATGGACATTCTGGCTAGAACATGCTAGTGTTTCTGTGCTGCAGTCCAGTACAGGGTGGAAAACATCCCTTACAGAGCAGGAAAGTGTCCCTAAAGAAAATACCCCTTGGGTGAGAGTCACAGAGGAGATGGAGATGTGCAGAGCAAAGACAGCAAGGCAGTTCAGCCCCAGCTCTGTGGCACAGCAGCTCCTCTCACCTCCTTTATGAGATGAATAGTCAAAAAAGAACTGGCAACAAACTCTTGAAGCCCAGTGTTCTGTGGATCGTACTGCCAGTGAACAGGTAATAGAGTGCAGGCAGAATCTCTGAACAGCATGTTGTCTTCTCTTTTAAGGCAAAATTAGTTAAATATGGGCCTTACCCAGTTTCCTTTTCAGCTGGCACAGGAGGTTTTCTATTGACTTCAGCAGAGCTGGTTAAAGACCTTTACTCCCAGGACTGGTTAATTTTATGCACTGAGTGGTTTGACACTTTGCGTAGTTGATATGCTCTTGGATGTCCAGAGACCGTGAATTACCTACATGTCACAGGTATTAAATCATGAAGTAGATGACAGTGTCCTCTCTATGTCATATGATATTAGTGCACTTTGTGGGATAGTCTTTTTTTATTATTGCCAGTCACCATTAGTGCTGAAAAAATACCATAAGTAAAGTAGCATTTTAGAGTACAATGCATCCAATGTTCTTAATATATATATACACATCTGCAATATGTTAAACTCAGACTTAAGCCCATTTAATCTCAGGGATTTCAATGGGGTGTCTGTATGGAATGAAGGGAAAAGTTTGATCCCAGAATACTCAATGGCCACATCTTTCAAGAAGACTTTATGCCTTAGATTTCACCTAGATTTGTGTTTATAATAATAAACACAGCATTTATTCAATACATATTTATAATAAATTGCACGCTATCAGTGGTCTGTCTGCTGTAGGAGTAATTTCACGTTCTGCTTGCCTTCTCTTTGATGATTTCAGAAAACAGTGCATGCAGATAAATCTGACATGTGGGCATGTTTTGAGGCACAATGCTAAATGCCTGGAAAGGGTTCTTTCAACCTAGAGACTTGATCAGGATCTATTCCAAGAATCAAATTAAAGCCTGTCAATGAGCAGGTGCTCTTGTGAGAAGAAATGGGTTTGAACACTGCTCCTGTGTTCCTCTTCATGGATGTAAGTCAGAAATGGGACAAATTTGCAAGATCAGGAAGATATACCTCTGCCTGGTAAGAGTGTGTGCAAAACCACTCTTTAACACTGCAACCAAGAGTGCACTGAAAGCAGGGCAAGAGAAGCAGAAAATGAGATTGTCCTAAATGCCCCTTACCAGGCAGGTGCTGTGTCCAGCTAGGGCACCAGCTTCTCCTCCTGTGGTGGTAGTACCATCCATTCAGAAGCTGATGCTGCTGTCAGCCCTCCATTTGTATTGGCTCTGGGAAGAGCCAGGGGTCCCAATGATGGCAACTGAGACAGAGGTTGGAAGGAGTCTTATTCATCCCCTCTCCAAAATACTTAGTAGGAATGTTGTAGACACCAAGTGTGGCATACTGATAATTTTTGCCAGTCTGCCTGGGGTACTTAAACCACCTCCAATGAAAGGGCTCTATTTACAGAGTCCTAAACAGAGGATGTGCAGAAGTACTAGCCAAAAAAGAAGAAAATAAAAAAAAAATTAAAAGTACTCTGATTTTATTTGTATAATAGAATTCTTTTCTATCTCAAACATTACCTAAAGTCTTGTGGAAGGGGACTCTGCACCCATAAATGCTTTCTTTTAATTATGAGAGTAATTTGAGACACATCAGCATCATGTTTGCTGTATTGGGAGTACATATCTTTCTGTCTTCTCACCTGATGTCTAGGAATCACGAGAGTGAGAGTTTTCAGTACCTCCACACATCATGTGCCACATAGATAGGTCTCCTTGATAAGGCGATAAGTTACAGCACAAGCTTGTCTGAGTTTCAGGGTCTGTTCTCACAAGGATAGATAGTAAAATCCTTCTGAGAGCTTTGGTGGAAATGTCACAGGTGGTGATGTAGCCCACTGTGTTTTCTGCCAGTTTTCAGAGAGCCCAATTTTCTTGCATTCACTCTGACTTGCTGTGAGTGCTGAGATTCTTGTCTTCCCCCTCTACCATCTCAGACATCTGTATACTCCACAGTGTATCCACAGAGAGCCAGAGTCTGATACTTCTATTAGTACGGTACAATATCACAATCTAAAATTGGTTCTGCAAGCTGTCTTGCTAACTGGAGAATAACAAGTGTGGCCTAGATACCCGCATGTGTGTCATTTGGCCTGAGGCTGGCTGGCTGGCTGGCGTGTTTTAACGCATATATTGCCAGATTTTGAAGCTGTTTTTCGTGCTGACTGCTAACTCAGGTTATTTTGTTAATTTCAATAAGGCTGCTCAGAGACTGCAATGCTACAATCTGGCTAGTTGCATTTATATGATTGAATTTTTACTGCTAAGCACAGCATGGCCTACCCAGCTTACTTGATTTAGCAGGTGTCTTATTGGCATTTAAAATATTTTGCATATGATTATAATGCATCATGAGGGAAGAAAAACAAAACAGAACACCACAAAGTAGTTTATTAGTAAGACTTCTTGCTGTTCTGCTAAAATATGGCAATCAAAAAGACAATGTATGTTGCAGAGACTTGACCTTTACTTTCCAGGACTGTAAAATAAAACCCCAACCCCCACATTTTCTGCATCTGGTTGACATTTGAATAAAACTGCCAGAGTGCAAACAAATTTTGAGAAAACATCTCCAGCAAACTCTACATTGACTCTAAAAATATTCTTGGCTAAGTAACTTTTTTAGGCCATATGTTAAAAAAAAAAACCCCGAACTTCACTGGAATTTATTGCAACAAGAGATTTGCCAAACTACTTAAGACATTTGGGAAGATTATAGTCAAGTACATTAGTTGCTGACTTGACAATTTGCTGGGCTCACTGCTTGCATAGTGGATTCTTGATATTCATGTGGAGAGCTGATCCAACTTTCTAGTACATTTTAGCAAGAGACCTGCCAAATGTCTACTGGCCTATTAAATGCTGGCAAACCTGAGGTCAGCCTTGTTTATGAGCCACAGCAGCAAAGCTGCTACAAATGGCACACAAACCCTCCTCGCGTTTTGTTTTGTTTTTTTCCTTTTCTTTTTTTAATTCAAAATTTTAGCACAGGATTGGATGGGGATGGGTTTGGACTGGTTTTGACTTAAAGGCTCTCTAGGTCCTCCCTCATATCTGCTGGCTACAAATCTGGAGACCACAGAAGAAGCAGTTCTGTTTCACTGAGATGTGTTCCTTCTTGCTTCATGGGATGACCACCAGGACTGTGTGGTCCTGTTTGCAGCGGCATGGGCCAAATTGTGCCCCCTCGGTACATCCCCAGTGAGTGGGCAGAGCCTCCAACTGCAGAGGGCACAACTGCCCTTCCTTTACACTTCATTCCTCTTCCTTCCGGGGAGCTCATCCCTTCAGCTGCCAGGGTGAGAAGGATTACAAATGGGAAACTCTGTTGCACCCTGTCTATGTCCAGGTGAATCCTTTAATTCATGACCCTGGACTGCCTGTCAGACTTTCACTAACTGTGTCAGAAGTTGCAGTTGTGCTCTGTTCACCCGAACTGCTTTTGATATCATTCCAGTTCAGTAGGACAGAAGATTATCCTGGTACGATAAGCAAGTCTTCCTATAAAGAGGCTAACCCTTGCCCTCCTAGCCAAAGCAAACATTCTTACAAAGGCAGTGGTATCACTGTCACATTCAACAAAATTTTCCTCAATTATCATGCTATAGCAAATATGTTACCTCAATGTTTCTTACCTCCTTATAATATGTATTTATTATATTTATTTGATTGGCATATAGGAAAAACAGAAAATTCCACTTCTGACTCTGTACCTACAAATATGTTAGGCAGCGATATATTTAAAACATAAACAATTAAATGCTCGTTTAAAACAGAACATCANGAAAAGGTGATGACTCGGTGGGGTTTTTATGGCGTGGGGGTTTTTTTATTTCAATCCTTTTCCATATCCCCCTCCTCTACTTCCTGCAACTGAGATCCCCCGCGAAATGTCAAACATCTCCGCTGTAGCAAACACGCGGTAACTCGCGGAGGAGAACCCCTTCCACCCGGGCCCCATCCTGGGCGCAGGCACGGGAGCCCCGGGCGGGCACCGGGGCTCGGGGAGGGCAAGGAAGGGGCCGGCGGGCGGGGCGCAGGCAGGGGCAATTTGTTTCAGATTAAACGGTAACATCTCTGACCTAACAAGCGGCAGGGATCGCCCGCGTTTGTCATTGCAATCTGCCCTCGACGGCGCGGAGAGAGGGCAGGATCAAAGCATTCCTCCGGGGAAATTGCGCCCGGAGTTGCCG
>VZTN01018273.1:74966-116852 GCA_013400515.1 Erpornis zantholeuca
CACAGCCAGCCCCCCGACGGCGCAGCGTCCCGGCTGTCGGGGACCCTGTCAGCCCCAGGTGCGGGGATCCGGAGTCCCTTGTCTCCGGCCGGTCCAGGGCAGCGGCGCCTTGCGAACTGCGGGGAGCTGGGGGGCTCCGCGCTTCCTGCACCACCTGCCTTTGGTAAGTGCAGTGTGCAGGAGCAAGGACGGGGAGGTCGTGTAGGAGCAGGTGAGGGTCTGAAGATGCAGCTTCCGCAGAGAGCTCTAGGAGCTCCTACTGCCCTTGGTTGCTGGAGCGGACAGCGGCGACATGCGAAGTCCAGCTGTCCTCTGCCTGTCTCCCAAGTTTGAACGCAGCTGGCAGGAGGGTTCTCGCGATCCTGTAATAGGCAGGACCCTGTGAAGACCTGTCAGACTCGTAGCGCTGCACCGCGGGGTATTGCCCTGGGTGCAATAGGAACCGTCGTTCCTCCCGCATCCTCCGCTGCAGGAGACGCGCTCCTGCCTGCGGCGGGCGATCACAGTTCCCCGCAAGCCGGGGTGGGAGGGAGGGAGGGAGAGAGGGAGGCATCCGTCGTGGCTAAACTGGGCCCCGCGTGGGTCGTGCGCGAGTCCCGAGCTGAGAATAAGGGGGAAGACGACATCCCAGGCGGGCTGTGCCGTGACTTCCCGACGGGGGCGCATCTCGGCGGGGCTGCAGGCGGGCACCTCGGAAGCCGGGCGTGCTCCGGCTGCCGTTCCGCCGCGGGGGNAGGCGAGGAGGCGGCGGCGGCTCCGCGGCGGGGCGAACCGCGGAAGCTGAGCCGCACGCCCAAGTGCGCCCGGTGCCGCAACCACGGCGTGGTGTCGTGCCTGAAGGGACACAAGCGGTTCTGCCGCTGGCGCGACTGCCAGTGCGCCAATTGCCTGCTGGTGGTGGAGCGGCAGCGCGTCATGGCCGCCCAGGTGGCGCTCCGACGGCAACAGGCCACCGAGGTGAGGGGGGACGGGACGCGACACGGCGGGACGGGACGGGACGGGCGGCCCCGGTCTGACGGCGCCATCCCATCGCTCTCTTAGGACAAGAAGGGGCTGACGGGGAAGCAGGCAAGTCTGGAGCGCAAAGCCGTCTACCAGAGGCATGTCCGAACGCCCAGCCTCTTGGCCAAGAGCATCCTGGAAGGTAAGAGCGTCCCCTGCTCCTCCACGGCTGCCCTCAGCACCGCTGGCAGCGGGGAAACCCCGCTCTGCCCCAGGAGGCCTCACACCTCCCGTCCGAGGTGCGTCTGCTCGGGGACGCGCGTGAAATGCAGCGTCCTTGCCCGAAATAGGCATTAAAGCGCGCCCCGCTGCCAGCGCCGGGCGACGGAGGCTCCTGCCCTTCGAGGCTGGAATCGATGTTGCAGAATTTCAGTTCCGTTCCCCCTCCGCCCAAAATAATGCCTGAAGTGGTAGCAATGGTAGTTTGAAATTTGAGAGTTACTGTAACAAGCTGGCAGTCTTTTTACACGGCTACCCAGCGGCGTTTTGCAGTGCAGGGTAATTTATTCGCAGGGTAATTTATTCGCAGCTATTTTTATCAGCAAAGGAGTAAATTGATTAAATATTTCTTTTAATCTGAATGCCTAACACAGCAGTAGCGTTTGCGACATTGTGACTAGTAAGAGCTGCATAATCGGGTACTTAATTTTTTTGCTGTCAAAAATATTAACTGTGGAAGAATGACATTTTAAATATTGGTAGTTTAGTGAAAGGGTGTATTTCTTTCCCCACATCCTTTTGGGACTGTGCACATATTTATTCCTATGTCTGCTTTAATTACTTTCCAAACTGTATACCTATAAATCACTGTACTTCTCAATTCTATTTTTTTCTTCTGAAATAGAAAGCTCTTTTCTTTGCCTATGCAAGCTCTATTAATATTTGGTCCTTTTAGAAACCTCTGATTTACATGTAAAGTTCACTCTTCTGAAAACTCTTCTGTATTCTTTCCTCTAATTTATCTTAACTGTCTTTTTCTTTTCTCCTAGTTCTCCTTGGGATATTCTACCATCTCTAGCAAAGTGTACATAATGATTCATCTTTAAAAAATAGAAAAGACACCAGCTGTAGTTACTGGTATCTTCCTTGGAAAAGGGGAAACCTTTATGAGAGGAATGGGGGTGAAAACAGGTAAAATCCCGTTCTCCTGACTCATGTAAATAGTTCCATTAATTCAATGGAATTGCTCGTCTGGGTAGAGCAAACGGGATTGGACCCTATCTGTTATATTACATTAAGCCAGGAAGCTTGGTAATTGAATACACTGGAAACTGAATTTCTGTGTTTTATTGAAGTTCTAGTTCAGAAGAAATAAAATATTTGAATGCTTTCTGTATTTGTTAAAAGTGAATGGTTATCTCTCTCCTTAAGCCTCATGATGGAAATATCATTCATAATACACAGCAGGGCTTTGCATTTTTTTTTCCTCCCTCTTCGATTTGTTTGTTTGGAACTGCTCTTTAAAAAGTTACAAATCAGCTAGCTTTGAGGGATACTACACATGTCAAAAAATCAGGACTTGCTTATCTACACTAAGAAACTGAATGTGCCTGATTGCTCAGCCTCTGTGTCATGGTGACTTCTGTAGGAGATGATGGTGACCAGGGTCTGTGGCAAGTGCACAGTGCTTGGCGGGACTGGCTCATGGAGTAAAAACACAGCTTTAATGTTTTTCTTAAGCGGCTTCTTTCCTAATGCTGCTTTGTTGTTTTAGGTTACCGTCCTATTCCAACAGACTCTTACCTGGGAGGGAATTCACCCTTGCCACCTCCTGTAAGTGACAGGATGAGAAAGAGACGGGCTTTTGCTGATAAAGAGCTGGAGAACATTATGCTAGAGAGAGAGTATAAAGAGAGAGAGATGATGGAAGCTACACAAGCAGCTGCCCTTTTCCTCCCTAACCGTATGGTGCGTGGAGCTGAGTACAATTCGTATAAGACGGCCTTCAACACTACTCAAGTTGATAATCCAAACAAGGAATTCTCCAATTTTTTACCAACTTGCCTTGATCTAACAATGCAGTATTCAGGACCTAGCAACATGGAGCTAATTTCTTCAAATGTCAGTGTAGCTACTACCTACAGGCAGTATCCCCTGTCTTCTAGATTCTTAGTGTGGCCAAAATGTGGCCCCATTAGCGATGCTCTCCTCTACCAGCAATGCCTGTTAAATGCTACTGCCGTCCAAGCTCTCAAACCAGGGGTAGGTTGGGATGCCAAGGGCTCACAAAGTCAGGACTGTCCAAACACTGAGCATGACATCATGCCTCCAAAACTGGAAAATTCATTTGTTCTGACTCACACGCGAGACATTCAGCAGTCACGTAATGAGATACTGTGCCTGCATCAGGAAGCTCGTGAGAGGTCAGCTTTCTCTCCTCCAAAAAGGACTTTTTCCCAAATTTCTGATAAGGGTTCTCTGTCTCCTCAGGAACAGGCATTAAGCAAGATCAGCAAAAACAGTACCAAACCCCCTCCACCACTCAAGTACAGTGCATTTCAGACACTGTTCCATCAGACATTTCCTGACACTCCAACAGCAGAGTTAAGAATGTCATTTGTGAAGGAGACTTTTGAAGATACTGCTAAGAAATACAGAGAGCGTGCTGTTAAAGACAACCAAAAGTACAAGTTTACTGTAGACAAATGTGCAAAAGACTTCTTTGGGGCCAAACAGGCCACAACAAAATTTTCAACAACCGAGCCACTGTCATTTTCAGTTGAATCCATCCTTAAACGACCTTCTTCTGCAGTCACTAATGTCTCTGAATGAATAAACTCTACTTCCAGAGTAGAGAGTTTCTAAGCTTTGCTTTCTGCAGAATTGGTCCTGCCTGCCTTGTCTCTTAAAAGATTTTTAAAGAGGAATTTCTGCAGTAAGTGGTAATGCTTTCTTTTATTTCAGAGTGATGTACATGAATATGCATGTTTTCTGAAAAACAAATTTAATTTTTAAAAACTGAAACTGCATGTACAGACTGTAAAGTGTTGTTATTTTAAGCAGCACTTCAAACCACTCAATAAAATAAGTTTACTCACAAGCATAGACTGATCTCTCTCTTGTCTCTAGCATCTTGCAGGCAAGTATGCTGTACTTTCAAAATACACTTTTTATTCTATCTGCCATTATAAATGCACTTACTACTTAAGTTGCTGGGGTAAGCAGTCATTTGTCCTTTGAACCTCCAGTAACTATGAGATGAGGTAACAACAGATTGTTGTGAATTCACAAGAGTCTTTATTTACTTAAGTGAGGTTTGGATCAGATTCCATATGCCTTATTCTGAAGGTGGAGTGCATGCTGGCATAAAAGACTAGTCTCTTCCACACCTCTGTAAAAGCTGCTGTTGCTAAAGCAGGAGACATACTGGATTGATTTTTGAGGGGAATGGCTCTAGTGAGTTTTTGAATAAAAAGTCAGCATTTTTTAAAGTTCAGTTTTTGAATAAAAAGTCTGCTTTTTAGAATTAGTTTTAATTTTTTTTTAATGTTCAATTCACTTTACTTTGAATTTCTGCCCCCTTGAATACTTCCCTTCCAAGAACCTTTCACTTTTGACTGGCAAGAACCTGAGGTTCTTGTTTTGTAGTAACTGAAATTACCTTCAGGCTATAAAAATGATGCACAGAATTATCACTGCTAATGAGAAATCAAATAATAGTCTCTCAGTTTTTTAATCCCATGTCTGTGTGCAGGGATAGAAAATAAAGATAGAAATAAAGGGGAATATCCAATTGAATTTATCTGAGAACTTAAATGGCCTCAGGGTTATAGGAAAAGGCATTGCTAGATCTCATTGTGACAGAGCTTGAAGCTTTCTAAATTAACTAAATTGTGACTTTGTAAGCTTATCCCTGTGTGTTGCTGCTAGCACATCTAGTGCTAACAGCTAATCCCCTGGTTACTTTCCTTAATATTTTAATCCTGCACACGGTGTTTGTCCAGTTGAAAGGAGTTGATGTTTGTTCTTAATTTTCGTGGTTTTCTAGGGACAATTTCTCTTTAGTATTTGTAAACAGAATGTATTTTTTTCTAATTTTATTACACTCCCACCACAAGTTAAATGCTTATTTCGCCTGTGAATTCCAGGTTCTGTAACGAAGTAATCTCTCTTAAGTATTTAGAGTTTCTGTTGGGAGTGGTGTTGAGGAATACCAGGACCCTTTTTTGTGTTTGGGAGGAGTCATCTGTCCTGAGTGCTTTTCTAAGCCATTTTTTAAAGCAATAGACAGGTTGGAGAAAGCACATTTTACATAATGTGTAAATATTTGTGTAACACATCTTACAAAGCTCATAAAAATTTTCTCTCAGGAATGTAAGAAAACTTGTGGTAATTTAAAATACTCTTAGGTACAGCCTAAGGTTTCACTTTTCAAAAGAATTCATACCAACCTTTTCTTAGTGAAAAATAGGTTTCAAATACAGTGAGATGCTTTTTATTTTTTCAAAGTTTGTCCTTTATCCAGTCACCATTAGAGGGAGTTTTAACTTGCTTGAGCTGCATCTGCTTGTTAATCTATTTAGCAGTCAGACCAAGTTAAGCAGCTTTTACTGGGAATAAATGGAGAGAAATTCTACATAATTAATATTTTTTTCCTTTCACCACTGTATCCGTCTTTGGCTTTGTTGAACATTAAATGTTAAAAGGGAGTTTTACTTGCGCTGGGCTTCCTTTGTTATTGAAAATATGATTTGTTTTGTTTTTTGAGCTGCTGGTATAAACTTGGATGACAGATGAAAGAAAGTTCAACAATCTATATACTGAACCAATATCAGATACTGGAATTAGTCCCATGTATATATTTTTTTTCCATGACAGTGTGCATCTAACATTCTTCAATTTTACATCTGAAATATTTTTCTAGGCAATCACTTGTCTTTATTCATCTCCTAATAAAAAAGACCAGAAGACTAAAGCCCTCTGCCAGACTGGTACCTCTTGATCTTTTTAAGAAAAAATTGAACTGAAAAAATTCAAATTATATGTATATATTGATATTTATGTATACATCCTGGAAGCTTGTTGCATCTTGATGTTTTTTTTTTCCTTTCCTTTATTAGAAGTGTGTATAAAGTCTGTTACTCATGGGGAGGATGATTAGTAGCTTGAGCAAGGTAGCATGTACTCAGACAGCATGTGATTTTCCTCACGAAGTTTTACTGTGGTTATACAGCACTCTTTAATCCATAAGCTTCTCTAGAGCAGAAGTAGCCAATTGTCCACATCTGCTGGTGCAGCTGTGCAAACCCATGGAAAAGAGGAGCAGGCATTGCTCTGAAATTGTCTAGCACTTACTGCAAGTCACTGTCTTGCCGGCAGTTAGTCAGCTGTTAAAATACCTTATGCTCCCCTATGCTCTCTCCTTCTTAAATACAATTTCTGTGGCATTTTTGGGGTGCATGGATGCCTGTATCTCCTGTAAAGTGTACAAAATTCACATTTGTGCTGTAGTTATAGGTGTCAGGTTGTATTTCTCTGCTGATCCCCTTCTGACTTCTACTTCACTGCTTTTTTCATGTGACAGTAGAACATGCCTCTTGGGAAGTTCAACCTTTGGGGTTTGGACAGGAGGCCAAGAACCTCTACTAGCTGTGGAGCACAATGCAGCTGTGGAAAGTAGCATGAAGAACAATTATTCACTAGGTCTGCAAAACAACATGCCTGGGTGATGACATAGTCAGAGACAGCCAACTACTTGTTGGAAGTATGGACCCTCCATATTGCTGCTGAAACAAAAACTTTTATAGGTGCAGAGAGGTGTAAAAATGTAGACAAATAGAAGAATTCGGAATTAATAGCACCCCAGGCAGTACCTGGCTTATTGCCTGGCCTTACTCCCCTCGCCCAAGAGAAAGCTGCTTCTTTCTGCCTTAGCATCTTTTGTGTAAGAGCTGTCCTTGAACATACTCAGGTCTGGAGCTTGACTTCAAATTTTGGAAGTGGGCTCCTGAAAGTGAATGACAGCACATTTCTTTGGCAAGGAAAGCACTTAGCCTCAGTGTTGGTGGTGCAGATCTTAGGGTGCCCTGGGGAGGTAAATGCAAAGCAACAGCTTCTGTAGTGCTTGGGCAGGAGCGGGTTCACTTGGAGAAGAGGTAGGTTACTGACAGCTGCTGCAGTGACAGTGGTTGTCCCTCCTGAAAACGGAGCACAGGAAAATGGCAGTGGGCGCTGTGGAAGGTGGGGGGAGAATTGCTGCTCAGTAGGGTGGGTTACCAGCTTTCTCTCAGGTATTGGCTTCTCAGAGGTGGCTGCACATGCACTGGTACCTTACACAAAGTCTGCCTTAAAATTGTCCTTTGTCTTAGATGTCTTTGAAGCAGCAAGTGGAGAAGCTGGGCTTGAGAAGATTATGGCAAGATGACTGAATAATCAGACACAAGTCACTCAGCCAGTGTCAAGATGCAAAATGCCTTTGCATTCTGGCCTGAGAATAAAATAGGCCTGTGCTGTCTGCTTGTCCTTCTGCTCTGACAAAGACCTCCCTGAGTTTTGCAGTCTGAGCTCCTCCTCTCCTTGGGGTCGTAAAAGCAAGTCACTTTTTGGCCAGCTGTGAAGGAATAAGTCCTTGTGTGGAGCTCTGGAGCTTTTACATTAACCAGATCCCAGGTGTTATTGTTCTGGAATCAGAGAATTTGACACTGTCTCAATTTCTTTATTTTAGGTGTAAAACAGGGAGGTATGTTCTCATTTTAATTTGACAGCTTGTTTGCATGACCAAGCCTTTCACTTTCTGTACCATTCAGCTGACCTTGATGTGAAAGCTGGCACCAGGAGTCATTGCCCATTATGTATGAGATTCTCACTGTATCACAGAGTTTCTGCTATGAATTTCTGCTAGCTGGACAGAATAAAGTACATGTAATGCCTCTTTTAACTCAGATAGTAGTGATCAGCCATTTTCTGTTTGCTTGCATTGAAACCAGGACAAACTGCAGCTTATGCAAGAAGGGCTGCTGGGGAAGCACGTGTGAGCAGCGACAGGAATGACTGGAGAGACAGGAAGCCGTTCATAAACGAAACAAACTTCCATAGTGACTAAGAGAAAAAAAAGGAGTGGTTCCTCATATTCAGTTATGTTGAGGTATGATGTTGGAGGAATTGGAAGAATGAAAAATTACATTGGAAAAGTGTAATGGCCCTTCCCCCATTTTAAAAAATAATAATTTCCATAGCAAATTTCTGCATAGGCAAGCCTACTGATACAGGAGCCCAGTAAGATATGCACTTATCCATGCAAGATGGAATGTAGAAATAATCTTAGAAGAGATATAAAGGTTTTAGGAATGCTGCATTTTGCAGTCACGTTGTCTAGCTGACAGCCTCTGCATCTATACCCTCACTGCATTTGGTCAAATCTACTAGTTAGTAGATTAACTAGTAGGTTACTAGTTAATAGATTTTTTACTCATTCCTGATTAATTCAGTTGGGCAGGAAACAGGTAAGTTGACCTACGACCATGTATGACAGTAGTATATTTGTGTCTCAGGAGCTAACAGTGGCACCCATTACACCTGTCCTGGTTTTCATCTACCCATAGAACCTCCTTCATCAGTCAGCCATGGCCAGTCTCCACTTTATAAAAGTCAGACAGAAGATGTGGGTGAACTGCCCATCTTCAGAGATGGCTTGCTTCTGGGTTGTGAAAATCCCTCTGGTAGTTCTTCTTCTGTGGGAAGATGCTGTAAGTAGTCACAGAATTTTTGTAACATAGATTTAGAAATCCAGAACTATGTATACAGAGAGAAACCCAAAATCTTAGTGTAAACTACATGTAGGTAAATCCAACCCCTTTCAGGAAGTTTTAGACTTGCAGCAGAATGTGTGAATGAAGAGCTGAAAAAAAAATCTTCAGAAGATCTTAGTAAGTGTCTTGGAGATGAGAAATGTACATGAGCCTTACACTTTACCCATGTGCAAAACGGTATTTCATTTAATCTTTCATTTATTTTAGAAACTTTACACTTATCATTTCAACTGCCCTTATCCTGTAAAGCAGTACTACTTCCTCTAGTATGTCCTCAAACACATTTAGAAGGTGGAAATTAGTGCTGTGTGATAGAACCACAGGGTAGAACTGCAGTGGCACTGAGGCTGGATGGCAGCTCTGGAGCCCAGTGCCACTCCTGCCCACAGCAAGTTGCTCAGGGCTACATTCATATTGGATTGAAGCTATCTTTAAGGGAGACCCTACAGCCTCCCTAGGCTCCCCGTTCCTGCTCAGGAAGAGAGATTTTTTGGTTTAGGCACAATTTCCTGTATTCCAGTCTGTGCCTGCTGTCTCTATTCTTCTCCTGAACACCACTATAAGATCTGTCTTCTTTTCTCTCATTATATATATATATGATGATAAGGTCCCCAGAGTCTTCTGTTCTCCAGGTTAGAAAGGCCCAGTTCTCTCATCCTTTCCTGACGTGAGAGAAACTCCAGAGCCTTAACAATCTTAAAGCCACCTTTGCTGAACTCACTCCAGTATGTTCTTTTGTACTGATGAATCCAGCACTGGACACAATACTGCTGTGTCTCACAGGGCTGAGTAGAGAGGAGGGGTCAGTTCCCTTCAAGAGCTGGCAACACTGCCAAATGCAGACCAGGATGCTCTTGGACATACCAAAGAGCACACTGCTGCCTTCTGGTCAAGTCAGTGTCCACCAGGCCACCCTGAGTCAGGACATGTCATGAAGAACTTGCATGTCCCAATATTTCCATCATTTTCACTGGAAATAAATAAATTCTTCTTAAATCATTGCATACTATATTAATTATGAGCACTGATTCTTGCAAAAGCAAGAAGAAACTACTTCCTTCCTGTGACTTTATTACTGCAAGGTCTGAAAAGAAAGTAAGAAAAGGAATAGTTGTGAAATTCTGGAAGCATACTGTCACCCATACTGCACACCTACGCAAACCCAAGTTGTTTAAAGGGATGCTAAAACTTCATCTCAGGCTCAAGATGAGGTAGTTGTGTTAGAGCACAGCTAAAAACCTTTATCCTAAGGAGTTCCCTCAGCTTCAAACACAATGTCCACACCATCTCTCACTGTGCCTTCCATACTTCTCTTTTATAAATAGATGGAGAAAAGAGGAGTCATAGTTAAAAATTATTTCTATTCACGCTCTGGCAAACTGGTTTAGGATTTGAACTCAGGAAGGCAGGGCTTCACATTGAAATTGCTTTGCCATCAGTCTGCCTCTAGCGTGTGCACAGAGACATATGATAGCTTGGTCATTTTGGAAACTGTGTGGTACAAAGGTACAGGAGAAAACAAGATCAAAACTGACAAGAGCAGCTTTCCCTAGTGGCTGGTGGGTGAGTCCTGCCTGACTTCCACTTTCTTCCTGGTCTTTGGGAAGGTGGGGAACGGCAACAGGGCCCTGCTAGTGGTCCAGCAGCCACACACTTCCCAGAGTGCTGGCCCCCTCTGTCCAGGGAGAGCACATCTACAGCCGGAGTGCCAGCCTGGCTGCAGGGTGCGAACCCTGTGGGAGCAGGGCGCCAGCCAGTTTTGGAGCATGCTGATGGAGATTTTTCCATCAAAAAGCTTTAGCTTTTTCAGGCACTGGATTATCCCCTCCATGCAAAACCACTTGCTTACAAAGCTGCAGTGTCCTGCGTGAACAGCAAATCTGGACTAACAGTTTGCAGATGTAACAGTGAGGGAGCATGCTGTGCTGGGTATGGAGGCTTTAGTCAGAGGCTCTGCAGTGCAAAGAAGTGAGAGGAAAAAGATTTTTGGGATAAAATTTTTCTTTATTCCATTAAATTACCTGCTCACAATTAGAAGAGAGTGGCTCAGGGATTTTGAGCTAAGAACAATAGAGAATAAAGCCATGGGACAGTGAGCATTGTGTGAAATAATTTGACATCAAAGCCATGACAGTGTAGGTAACCATAAAGGGGTTTGTCTAACAGAGGATATGAGCCAGAGGTTATGCTGTGTGCATGATCTTCTGTAATTTATGGCAACCAGTAACAAGTCCAGGCTTACAGAAAAGAAAGCATACATCTGTTAACAACCTTGTAGCAGTGTCTTAATTCAGCTTCTGGTGTTACTCCCAAGCAGTGGGACAGAGCAACTCAGAGTTGTCTTGTTTGTGGGAGCAGGATGGGAAGGGGGAACCTCTGTAATGCAGTAATAAAAGACAGCTAATCTTTGCACTCCACCACTTCTTAGTGCTTACTGCACAACAGCTCACACCTCAGCACTAAACACACAATTGGTTGATATAGCTGATAGGTGTCTGATTCCAGCTGACACAAAACAGGTGGAAGATTGGCATGTGTTTTCTTGGCTGGTTTTGCTTTAGTTTTAGCTTGGCACTCACTTTGACACCTGTAAATGCAAATGAAGCCTTTCCACAAGACCCACGTTGGTTGAAGCCAGGTCCCAGACAACAGAAGGTTCTCTGTAACACAACTAATAAGAATAGAGCTTCCTCCTACCATTTTTTCTCCTCACATGGAGACATCCATGTAGTATATCTTCTTTATGCAAGATACTCCATCTGTGCACTTGTTAAATTTGCTGTCTTTGAGAATGCTGCTGTCTGCAAACAAACTGAAATAGTTTCCAAAGCGAAGTGTCCGGCCTTGCAATGTAAGATGTGCCCAAAAGCATGTATTCTATCACCATCTTCATGAGCTGTTGAAACCAGGTGGGGCAGTGCTCCCTGCCTCCTCCCTCTGCACTATCTCCTGTCAATGGGCCCATCAATGCCTTGCCCCATGACTCACAGATAACTCCCCCCTGGACTATCTCCTGTTAATGGCCCATCAGTGCCTTATCTCAGAACTCACCATCCCATTGTGAGATGTTCCACCCAGAGGCATTCCATCCTGGCATTTCATCCTGGATATAAACTGAAATTTTGAAGACCATAAACAGCTTTTCCCACCGGATTTCCAGAGGACAAGAGCTACACACCTACCACTGGACCTTCTGAGGAAGACCAGACCTTTTCTCCAGGATCACCTCTTCAACAGAACCACATCCATCACTTCAGGAGGACTGCAGCCACCATCCTATCGGACTGCCACTACTCCCCTGACTGTCAGGGTGTCAGGTCGTATCTGGCTCTGTCAGTTTAAACCAGTACTTTTCTTGCCTTGTTCTATATATATGTGTGTGTATATATATATATATGTATTAATAAAGAACTGTTATTTCTATTTCCCATATCTTTGCCTGAAAGCCCCTTGATTTCAAAATTAAAATAATTTGGAGGGAAGAAGGGTTGCATCTTCCATTCCAAGGGAAGCTTCTGCCTTCCTTAGCAGACACCTCTCTTTCAAACCAAGACACAAAGTAAAGTAGATGCGAAATGGTTTGGGAAATTGTGTTAAAAGCACATTTGTTCTCCTATGCATTCCCTGTCATCATGTCCCATGCAGTTAATCTTACATACCTTCCTAAGCTCCTTCCCTTCCTGCCACACAGTATTTCCTTCTGTCTAGGACATACCAGTGACTCCTCCAACATAAATGCTTGGTTCCTTGCTTCCCTTTGGAAGTTGCAGATGTTGATTATCAGCACTACTAGGACTGGGCTCTTGGGCTACAAAACAGCCTACTCCAGAGTGATTTGTAAAGGCTTTCTACAAAGCAACCAGATCAGCACGCTTGTGTGGAAGCTGCAAAACAAACAAGGGATAATAATATATCTCCAACAGCTGCAAAATATCACATGTGGATGAGGATAATCCCTTCATTAGGTTCTGAACACAAAGTCCCACCAGAGAGTATCATTAAACCATGTGATGTTCTTGAATGCTGGACTTTTCATTTGGGCATATGAAGAAACTGAAAAATGTGTAAAATGAAAATCACATGTACTGCAAAGCAGCTCCCTAATGCTGGAAGCTGGTAACATCTGAAAGTGAGTAGCAAAACTGACACATAAAGATGTGCTCTGAGCCAATTTACAGCAAAGGGTAAAGATCATACTGTATCTGAGTCAAAACAGGGTAGGTACTATTCCCTAGTGACTGTACATCCAAAGAGTCTCTTGTGTACTGATTATACCAGAAAATGTATGGAATACATTACAATCGTAAATGTTCCTCTGACATGTTATTTCAGAAAACACCATGAGAGAGGGTTAAAATATAGGGCCCAGTCTTTCAACCTGCAGTCCAAATCTCCACTGCTGCTTCAAAGATGAAGCAGAGATGTTCATCTCCACACAGCCATCTTTTAGAAGACATAAGTATTCTGAGAGAACAAAGGTTTTCAGCAGAAGAATTTTTGAGCTTTTCTGGAACACTCTGCTTCCTGGTGCTTGTTGGGACTTAACAGCTGAGCCCAGAAGGTGAGTGTCCAAAATGCTTGTATGGTGCTTATTGTGCTTGCTTAAATGGAAGTGGTTATCTTGAAACTGCTGTGCCTTTGGTTTGCTCAAGAGCTTCCAAATGTGGCTTAACTCTTCAAAGCAAAAAACAAACAAACAAAACCAAACAAAACTCCCCCCAAAAAACCCAAAGCCAAACCCCGAAAAAACAAAGCTCACAACAAAAATATCCAAAACTCAGTCCTACGTCTGATATTTTATTAAGCAGCTGATCTGATTAATTCCTTCCTACAGTTATTCTGAACTGTTCTCTCCTTGCTGTTGTTCTATATGGAGAAAAGGTGTTCTTGTGTTAAGCAAATACAACTACAGTGTTTGGGAGATTAAAACCACAAGGCAAAAAGATGAGGTACATGCAGAAATTTGTATTTAAAGTTCAGATAAAATGAAGGCCGTCTGCAATGCCATCCACTGCATCTTACTGCTGAAAATGTCTATGAAGAAAAGATATAGTGAATAATGAGACTGATGTTTGGACTGAAAGGAAGGCCAGAAATCCTGGGTTCAGCAAATCCAAGTGACAGTACCTGCATGTAAGACTAAGTCAGCTAACTTCTGCCTAGTCATGATTAGAGAACATTGATATTGGAAATATCTGCTTGTTAAATTCTTCTAGATTTTAAATTGCTGAACAAGATGTGTCCTTGATGTTGAACCTATCATAATTTCCAGCACTGATTGGCAGCTCCTCGCTTTGACAGGGAGACTGGTGACTAGTTAGACTGAGTAAGAAGTAAATATACAGGCCATCTGCTCCTAAGAAAAGGGCAGAAAAATTCTGCAGGAGCTGGCAAAGGCCTCCTTTGGTCTCTGCCAGCTGAAGATTTCAAATTCATGGGCCCGTGAGACAGAGAGACTCTAGTATGATAATGCATGGGAACACCAAGATGTGTTGCAGTTTCCTAAGAAAAACTTCTACCAAGAGAAGGGTTGCATGTTAGGGAGACATGCAGGGTCAGCATCCAGTGTTCTATTGCTAGTTGTTCCAGGTCTGGGTAGATTTGTGTAAAGCTTGGCTTAGACAGCAAAGACATATTTCAGCCTGGTTTTCACAGACTGCAGGAGGACAACATCCCATGCAAGCAGGATTCCTGTCTCTGCTTCAGACAACTCCATGGTGGGTTTGTGGGCTGGTCCTTTGGCTTTTTGTTACGTGGAGTTTGGAAAAAAGGAAAGGGCTTCCAGAGACCTGGATCAATGTATGGGGGGCCTGAAATGACCTGAGTGCTCAGTTCTGTTCCCACCAAAGCTGCTGGTTGAACTTTTGCCTCCAACCCTCACCTGAAAGGTGGGAGAAGAACATTCCACAAACAAGGACAATTTGATGGGGTAATGCTCTGGTGTCAGGAGCCTTGGTGCCATGAAACCTTTAGCTGAGGCCTAGTAAATGCTTCCACTTCTGTGTGTGGAGAGGAAAGGGTGAATCTGTGAATGCAGCTGCAGTATCTGAGCATCTGCTTTCCAGGCTAGCAGCCTGATGTGCTACTTCTTCCTGCTGGGAAGAAACACATGCAGACTAATAAATTCTTAAAAATGGCCAACATCACCTCTATCTATATAGATGACTGTATTAACAAAGTGATGCAAGACCCTCACAGTTCACCCAGCATATATACTGATTTCCAGAGCACTGATACTGTTCCTAGGCAGAGGCAGCCTGGCACGCTCTGTCCTGCCTAACAGGAGAGACCTCCCTGTGGGATGTGCTTTGGGAAAACTTGTTCACCTCCTTGGTCCCTTCTCTACAGCCCCCTGCTGAGGGTGGAGACACCTTGCTAAGACTGATGGGCTTCAGTGATAAATACCGTGTATGCTTTTTGGCTCTGATAACTGAGAGAACTTCATAAGGACAGTAGGAAGTTCCATCCCATGAGAAGGTTCTCCAGCAGTTTGAGGGGAGATCAGGGACTTTTGGGTGGCTTGTTGGGACAACGGGGTGAAGCAGGCTGTAGTAGGGTCAAGAACAGATCCCTTACCCTAAGTGGTTCCCAGCTGCTGTCAGGAGTGCCCTCACCAGAGGCTTCAGTGAGGTGTGGAGGTTGGTCTCACAATCTGCCCAGCACCACAGCTGGGGGAAAAGCCACCCTCAGATACCTAACATTTCAACTCTCTTCTCTCACTGCTAACCCACACTCTCTGTGGCAAAGTAGCCTTAACCAAGTGTAATAAAAGCAAACTTCCACGTGCTGTAATTGCTAGACATGTTCCCTCTCAAAAGGGACATGTACATGAAAAGAGTGAAGGACAAGCCAGGGATAAGAAAAGAGCCATGTAAAATCACTTTAGCGTGTGGTTGCTAACACCAAAATCCTCAACATTTATTGAGTGATGCTTGGCGATGGAGTTTGGCCTTCAACGCTTTGCAGAGTTAGCAGAGTCCAACCAGGCCCCCGATAAGAAGCAGGGCTTGGAGCTGTCTGGGACATGTGCAGTGCTCAGTGAAATTTTTTCAGGACTCACCTTAAAAGCATTAAGCCGAGTAGTGAACCCTGAATGAACTCTGACTGAAGTGTTTACTTCAGTGCAATCAAGTGACTGGAATAATAATAATGACAATCATCATCTTTACTGTTGCAATGTAATTGCAACGAAAGCTGGCTAGATAGCCTCAAAGCTTCTTGGAAGGACTTCCTTATAATTTACACCCCATAGCTGAAATACAGATCCTGATACACTCCTACCATACATCTGTTCTCCTGACTTTTTAACCATAGAGTGCTAGTTTATTACTGAGCTTAAGGATAAAAGAAGCAAGAAATGAAAGTAAAAAAAAAGTTTCCTCTCCACTAAGTACATTCAGATGTCAGTCTCCAAGAGCCCTATACAATGTTTCATTCCTGGATTATTTTACCTTTGTACGAGGCAATGTTGTTATCAAATAGGTTTAATCACAAAAGGCTTGGGTTTTAAAATGGGGAAATATTATCAGAAGATGTTATCAATAAAGTAAATTAAAATTAGCTGCAGTGTATCGTCGTGTCAAAACTTCCAAAAGGACAGATTTGTGAAATAACTGTTATTGAGTATACCATCAGTCCTTGTTTGATGAAAGTTTTCAAGAATGTCCAGGCTGGAGCTGGGAAGTCCAGCAGTGATTCATGCTACACATGAACATACACCTGCTCCAGAGGTCAATTGCCATTGTCAGTCATTGTCTAGAGGGAAATGCAGCTGACCACTGGACAGCATTTAGAGTTTGTGCCATCTCGCAGAGTGAAAGAGAATAAACTTTTCCAGAGCTTCCAAGAAAACAATTTACATTTCCATCTCTAGCTTTGGCAAGGATCCTTGCTAGCAGTGTGCAGGCATGTCCCACTGATGACATTGCCAGCCCAGGAGGTGTTCAGATATGGCATTTACCTGTACCCACAACAGATACACATTGCACAAGAGCACATGAGTGTTTATGTCTTGTTGGGCAACACTTCCTTGGAAGTGATCACCTTCCTCCAATGGCTTAGTTTAGCCAAAAGAGCATTTCAGCTAAATCCAGCCTCCTTCTACCGGTTTCAGAGAGAGATAGGATTCTAACGACTTTTGCATTTTTACAACACCTTGCAGTTGCTCCTGATTCTGTAGGCAGTCTGGAACCACAGCATTTGGCCTCTTCTGTGGAGAGCTTGAACATCTCAACAGAACATGCTCTCATGGAAGACTTAGTGTGGTAACAGGCAGGGTGTATAGATGATTAAGTTTAAAACTAAATTTGAAAAGCCTAGATATTGATTTGTGGACCCCTTTTTATTATACAGAGTGTCTGTTTTCTGCTCTCTGAGCTCCCTGCTCACTTTCCTGAATGTCTTTTCTCCAAAGATACAGGAATTGCTGAAGCCACTTTCTTTTCTACAGTCTCCTACATTTCTTGGAAGAGTCTGACAAGACAAATCCCTCTTCCATGCTCCGCTTTGTGCAGCTGTGGTAGCCTTAACAGAAAAGGATGAACCCTGAAGGCTCTTTAGTACAGACCTACATTCTGACATAGCTTAGTTGCTCAAAAGATGATGACAACCAAAGTATAGACATGGAGCTAGAGACTGCTAAACTGTCTTGTGCCCAAAAGTAACTCTTCAGGGCTCTTGAGGGAGGTGGTGCAATGAGTGGCCTTCTGAGTGAAAGACTAGGAGGTGTTTAAAAGCACTTCTAGGAAAGCTATATGCACACACACTCTATCAAGGCCTGAAGGGTACCCTCACACTTTCTTGTGTGAGCTGGCCAGCAGTAAGACAGTAACAAATAATCTCTCTGAGAAGATTAGAGTCACAAATGGAATGCCTGTGCTACGAATTTAACTTTTTGATGCCTGTTAGCACAAGTAGCAGGTTGTGGGCTGTGATTACTTGTTTTATTTCTCCCATGGTATACACAAACTGTGTTTTAAGGGTGTCACAGCATGTGACTAGATAGCTACAGGGAGAGAAAGTTAAATAGGTCTGGAGTGTAGCAAACCTTTAAGTTAAGATGAAGGGATAACACAGCTAGGAGAGCATTCCTGCTGTTCCCACCCCATTACTGCCTAATGAGTTACATGTAAATTCCTCATGGTCTTGCCTTTGACATCTTTGTGGTCCTGAAAGTCTCTTCCACATGTTGTCAGAGACTATCCAAGCCTACTGCTTACCTCTCCAAACTTGAAATATTCACAGGTTCCTTGCTAGAGGCACACACCTTCTCAAGCTCCTCCAATTGAAGCAAATAATTTAGTGGTTCTCTTTAGAGTGATCACCAGCAAACTAAGCAAAGGAGCTGACATATAAATTGTAGTAATTTGGGCTTGTAGCTGGCACCCGTGGATATGGCCCTGGCAGCTAATAAATCACAGATGGGCTGACGAGTGTCTGACTCTTCTGCATTCTGCAGGCAGTCAGCACCAGAGCAGGATGTGTCTCTCAGGTGCCCCCCTGCTCATAGTGCTCACACTGCCTTGGCTGACAGAGCAGGGAAATGCCAAGCAGCCAGAGATGGGATGTCTAAAGCTGACCTCGAAGGTAAACTTGAAGCTTGTGTGTTCTGTGCAACACAAGGCTAATGCTGGTGGTCAGTGGGAGAGAGGAAGGAGCACAACCATCTTCCCAAGAGCTGTCTTTCCTGATGGCTTAGATGTGCTTGAGGAATTTCTATGACAGCAGTTGGCAGGCAGGAGTTCCTTGCTGCTGAGCATTTTCTCTGCCAGTACCTGGTGGAGGCAGCATGTTTTCCCTTCACTGCTACTACCCCAAAATTTCTGTCCCCTTTCTAGTCCAGCAGCCACTTCTTCCTCAGCTGTGCCCTGCCTCTAACACCACCTTCCAGTTCTCCTTGGGTCCATTTTGTCACATCCATGTATTTCAGGCATCAAGCTTCTTCATCACAGACATCTTAAACCATTTTTATGGGGTTTCCTAGTGCAAGGGCTTCTTGTGGCAAAAGGTGCTCCTCCATATCCACTTGTATGCTGCCCATAGGCTGCTTGACTAATACACTCCCTAGCAAGTCTTTTTATTTCCCCCTGTGGTGTATGCACTAAGCAGCCTTTAGACACTAACCCTTGTTGAAGTCTAAGACTGGACCTAGCAATACCTAAATTCCATCAGCAGTTTAGAATATAATGAATTTCATGTCTCAGTGTAAAGGTCTCCATAAACATTTTGTGTTTCTTGTGTAAATCATTCTACATTTATTCTAATTCAATGTGCCTTTGTGTGTTTCATTCACATAGTAAGCAATGGAATGGACCTTGCCATCAAACTTCAGTAAGTTGCATTTTTGTAAATTCATATTGAAACCCTTTTTGCTAATAGCTCTGACAGTGATTCTCTAAGTGACCTAACCAACTCCTTTGCAACATTATAGGCAAGGTATTTCCTCACTCAAAGGCTGCTTCTACCTCTTCTCAACTCAGCAAGTTGTGCTCAACTGAGCTGCAACTGAGCATTAAGCCTACTAAAAGGCCTGTCTTATTCCTTGACGTACACTTGCTTTTATTTGGTGGTATGACTCTGGTTCAAGTTTGCTAATGTATGTCTTTTATAACTAAGGCTGTAGGACTTGAGGTCATTCTCATCCTACTGTGAGATTTTCAAAGTAGTTGTGAGTGAGCCTCCTATACATCACAAATAAAATGACTTTAGCAAATAGAGTGCTTCCATGTGGATGGGCATGGGTCATGAGGATACACGAAGGCATGATTTTTAGGCTGGCACTGCCAGCTCTGCATCTGTTTCTCGTGTTCTTGCCCAGTGAATGCCCTTACCCTTTACAGCTGCAGTTGTGAACCAGGAGGTCACACTCTGAATGGACAACCCACACAGCTGCTTAAAACTCATGTTTTGTGCAGGGGCACAGTTATTACGTGTTTAAAGCCAGCTTATAGCCCACACCCCTTCTCTACAGTGGCATTTTCTCATGGTGATTAATACCACAGTTGGCTTTGCTTGCTGCTGTAATGAAGCTCAAATTTGGGAACAGGCAAGCTGTTTCCCTCTGCTGATAACTGAGAGCTGAAGGCATAGTCATCTGAATCTTGTGATGATCTTGGGACAGGTCTTAAAATATTTTCTGCTATTGCCATCCAATATAACTCTATTATGAATTATGATGGTGTTATACTTGAGGGGACACAGCAAAATACATAACTGTAAATGAATTCACCCTTTATTGTGCACAAATACAAACACTGAAAAAACTGATTTCTTTCAAACATAAGTAGTTTATTTAGGTGATGATCCACTCTGAGAAGCATTGCTTTGTCTGCATCTGCTCACCGTTTCTGCATTCATAAAACAACAAACCACCAATTCTCAGCAAGCGTGGAGAGGTAGAATAGTGCTCCCCTTTCTTACATTCTTTTTGAAGACAACATCTAAATTTGATTTTTTTTTTCCCTCAAGTTCATGCGTTTTCAGTCTTACATCAATTGTGAATTAGGGCTGACTTCTTATCACCCTGGCAGTTTAAATTCAAGAATCGTGTCCGTTTTGTGGCAGCTCCCGGGTGTTTGGGATAGATGTGACCGGGCTGCAGCACAGCTCTCGGACCCTCTGTCCTCGCTGCCCTCCTCCGCTGGCCGCAGGTACTGCCTGCATCCCTGCTCCGACCCTCCGCTTGCTCCTTCCTGGAGCATCCACCAGCGGCCTGCCGCGTCCCTATTCCTCCCAGTGCCCACTAGATGACGCCTCTGAATCTAACAGGAGCTCGTAACCGTAAGAGTGGAAGATTTCACAGCTTTGCTCTTAATTTTCCACATTCTACTCGTATGTGTGTATGTGTGTGTGTGTGTGTGTGTGTGATGAAGACTCGAGATCAAATAGGACAGGAAAACATCTTCCCTGGGGTATATTTTCAAGGACTCTGAGGCGGCAGAGATGTATTTTATACTTTCAGACCCCGTCTCATCCTGGCTTGTAAAGAGACATTGTTGAATAACCTACTGCAAATACATTACTGTTGACACGTGCAACCTGAGACCAAGTTCAAAAAGAAAATTAAAAACCAGCAACAACATCAGCAAACAGGTACATTACAGGCACTCTGCGTTGCAGTGTACAGCTTGTGTATATATGCAGGAATAAAGGAAATGGACAGCAGAGTTCTCAGTTGCCAAAGTCCTCCAGCTGCTGATATGCCTCAGAAATGCCTGCGGCAGAGCTAAGTCAATGCCCTGGTTAAAGAATAGCAAGGGACACTCCTTTTCCCCTACCTGCCTTTTAGCATAAATATATCTGACTCTATAAAATCAAGACAGGATTTTATTTTAAAGTTACACAATGCAGTTAAGAGTAATGTTAAATACAGACCATAAAAATAGATTGCCCAGTCATTGTTACTAGTTACAACAAGTTCATTTATTTAGATTATCTTGATTAGTTTATAACAGGCACTTAGAACTTCTTCCTCTAGGAGCAGGTGCTCCTGCTTCATTTTGTTATTTCTATTCTGCAAGTGACATTGTAAATGTGGGTGGGGAAAATTAAAACTCTGATACAGCAACATGTTCCTATGCTTGGACAATACAGCCCTCAGTTTGCCAAAGGCTGAGGGTGAAATCCTATCACTTGCAACCCGAAGGGTGTGCTAGCTGTGGGAGGACTCTGCAGTGAGAAATACAGCACAAATGGAGTGTGGCTGTTTTTTCTGACAGAGCTGGGCCAGCCGCTGCAGTAGAACAGACAGAGGTGAAAGGTGGGTTCTGGTCAGGAGGAAGTAAGTGATCATGATGGTAGTTAGAACAAGCAGTCATATATACCATCATGTCAAAAATATTTTCTGAAAGATATTTATTTCCAATATATCAGGAGAAACTGAAATTGTTTACAGACCGACCTTCCATGGCTTTTTTTTTTAAACCCTGGGTCTCCTGAGGCTGCCAAGTGATTCCTGTACTGATTTCATTGTCAATCTTCCTGAGAACTTCAGAGATGTCAGATAGGACCAAATACTGTTGGCCAGTAGTTGAAGTAGTTTCATCACCTAGATATCTTTTCTTTTTTGTACGTGTGAATCATACTAAAAATGTCTAGGGAATTTGATTAACCCAGTTTTGCCCTCTATGCTACCAATTATTGCTACTGATCAGCACTTGTATTGCTGTGTACAGCCTCTTCTGTAGTGCACAAAGCTGTTTCTTAATGTGAAGGGTAACAAGCAGGCAAATTACCCTACATCTCTCCAAATGGCAAAAGTGTTCAGGACTTCCTTGTGCAGTAGGAAGAAGCAAGAACGGGCATGTGTCCAGCATTTTTTCCCATCCACAAATGCATCCAAGCAGCTCAGGTCACTACATCACTTCATATCTTCTGAGTACTGTAAAACATCACAATACCCTTGCATTCACAGTGTAGGCAGGCTCTGACTTGTGACTCCTCAGATCTGTCTGAAAAGCTTTACTTCTAAACAGTGCTATGTACCTTTCCCTGCAATAAGGCCTCAGTGATTCCAGGGATTCATAAAGGGAAGGAGATGTCTAGACTATGGCCTGAATTGCTTTTCTTTCACCTTAGCTGGGTAGAAAATGGATAGAAATGAATGTGATGTATTAACATCCACTCCTTTTGCTCACTGTCCTGGAACATGACATGGGCAAAGTAACATTCCAGTCTGCAGTTGTTAAAACATGCTGTCTAGTACATTGCTTGACACAGCTTGCTTTCCTTGGTTAAACAAGACCTACAAGCAAGCCTGCTAGACATGATTTTCCCCATAATTGGTTGGTTGTTGGGTGTTGGTTTTTTTTTTTTTTTTTTTTTTAAACATTCTTCTGCAATAGCATTGGAAGTATTTTTCCCTCCAGCTAAAGAGACAAGTTGAATTTCTTGGTCTCAAGGGGGTGTCTAAAATAGAGCTGGATAGTAATAAGCCTGTCTTAAAACTTTGAATTCAGTCATGCAACACAGGAAGCAAGTTGCATAGACTTTGCTTCCAGTTCAGGATGTGAGCACCCTGTAGCCACATGCAGCCATGTGGTCATGTGGAGGTCATGTGGAGAAGCACTCCTCTTGCTTGCCAGACATGAGAGGTTTGGGTGCTGGGTTGGGTTTGAGGTGGAATAGCAGCTCTGCTTTGGGTCAGTTATGTCTTCTCATTGCCAAGCAGGAGCAAGCCTGAGCATGAAAAGCCTGGTAAGGTTGCTGCACACAGGCCAAAGATGGTGATAAACTCCCTGCCATAAAGTTCTTCCTGGGGTTCTGGTGTGACTCCAGAGTTGTTTTGCTGCAAAAAATGGTGCTTTGTTGAACCAGACTTCTCTGAAAAAAGTATCAGGTCCAAGATGAAAGGACAATGAGTTGCCATCATCATTTTTGTGACAAATTGTTATGGAAAGGATTTCTGCTGTAGAGTGGCATGAAAATGAATTATTCTTTGCCTTCCTCCTTTCTGGGACAGTTACACTTTTACTGACATGCTTGGTGGTTTAAATTTTCACAAATAACATACTCTTCCTCTTCAGCAGGCCTGTTCATAGCACATAAGGCTGGTAAATGCCAAGCATGTAACAGTAACCATTAAATTTGAGAGCCCAACCTGGAAGCGCTGATCAGGAGACCTTGCACTTGGATGCTCCTCAGACCATCTTTCAGACCATACCCACAATACCTCTTCCAGAAGCTTGATGGTCTCTGTCCAATTTCACTGCATTCATGTCCGTTCTCTCATTCAACCTATAATGAAAAATAGGAGGAATGCTCTTGATTCATGTTGAGTATGTTCTTATATGCTTAAGTTCTTTGAAATCAATAGGAGCAAAGTGTTGTACAGCACAGATAAGGAACACAGAATAAGGCAAATAAGATAACTTGAAGTATTTGCTGTATATCTCCTGCCTTCTGCAATGCCATTCAATCAGAAAGCATTTAAAGAGGCTCTAAAAACTTTGGTTTGATCAGAAATGTCAAACATCTCCCTTACAATAGTGGGGGACATTCTAAACTAATGTTATTTGTAAGAGAAGTGTAAAAGTTACCATCTAATGCACAGCAACTTGAGTGGGGCAGAACCCTCCCACATCTGTTGCAAAGAACTTCTCTGTCCCTTTTTTGCTCATTATCTAGCCTCAAGACTCTACCTGTGCTTCACAAAGAGCAACTTCCGCAGTGTTTACACAGGTGGGCTAGGCAAGGGGGTGTGAAGGCTTTTGGCAGCTGTGCAAAAAGCTGACGTTAAAACTATGAGAACATGTACATTTCTAGGGTTGAGTTATTTAAAATACACATTTTTGAAAGTGCAGTGAATTGAATTCCATGCTTGCAAAAGATAAATATAATGCTAACACAACAGATCAGAGGCTGCAGTCTGGTATTCATTGCTTGAACACAAGCCAGAGTGGCTCTCTAAACCTTCCCACAGCATCTGCAGCCACCATACCTCCACCACGGTCTGGAAGGATTACTCGTGGAGGGCAAGAGCTTAGCTCATTTCCTCTGCCCTTGCAGGCCTTGATCTTTATGTTGAGACTGCTGCTTGTGTGATAGCCTGAACAGCTGGTGTTTAACGGGAATATTCTTGAGGAATTCAAACTGGGGGCTTAGATACAGAGGGGCTGAATCCCCTGCAGGAATTGTTGGAGTTGCAGTGGTAGGAACTGAATTTTGGGGTTTCTCTCTGAAAAGAGAAAGGAGAACTGCAACATGGAGGCAGGGAGGGAGGTATGGCACCTTATGGCCTCCTTGAATCTCCCAGGCTGCAGTGCTGGTGAGTCGAGGTGAGCAGCAGCAGAGGCCCAGTTACGGTGTTCCAGTAGAGCAGAAGTGGAGGCAATCTGCATGCAAAGCTGGGCAAAAGGCTTGGTGAGCCTTTCTGTCCTCCAGGATCAGGGGTGGGCACAGAAGGAGCTTATAATCACCATCCCTCCCACTCAGGGCATTTCTGAGTTTATTGTGTATTCCCCCGTTTATGCATAAAGCAAAACACAGGGAAGGAGGCAGACAGAGTTAAAATTGAACAGGGAGAAGGTGGCTGAAATGGAGACTTGCTTTTCCGAATGCAGAGCTAAATTCTTGGACCATATTCCTGGAGCTGCAGGTGGTTCAGGGTGGTTCAAATGGTTGTTCTACTGGACATCTTTGTTTGGCAGATGGACACGCAGTGAGCAGTAGCTATGCTGGTGAGGCCCAGGGCTGATGCTCTCTGTGCTTTGTTCAGTAAGAGTTTCTCTGAGGTATCTCAGGCTGTTTTTCATGAATCAGGCATTTAATGGAACACAGATTGCCACCATGTCTGAACTACATACGGACTGGGCTCTGCTCCACCAAAGATTGCAAGGGCTCTGGAGAGAGATGCTTTCCTTGTCGGTAGTTTTGGGTCCCTGTAGTTTTCAGTAGGGCCTCAGGATCAGCCCTAGGGACTGAGGTGAGAGCATCCCTTCTCCCTGTTCAATGGTGAGTAATGATGCCACTTGTCACCCTCTGCTCCCCTGCCATGGGTTGGATATGTTCTTTCTCCGCAAGATGTGATCATCAGTGAGTTCTCTGGCTGAAGCAAACATGCTGAGAAAGGAAATCTAGTTGAGCCGGCCAAAGCCACAGGATCGCTCCATCTCAGGGTCCCAGTGTAGGACCAAGGATTTTGTGGTGCCCAGTTCTGTGCTAAACTATAAAGATGCATTTCTCACATGGTTAGTCATAGAACATCATCATCATCATGTCTTGAAGATGAAAGTGTGAAATGGCAGCAACTAGAGTTCATCACACCTCTCCCCACACCCACTACTTTTTTTTTTTTTCATTTTCTGTCCTGTTTAACCTCAGAACCTCCTCTTCCTGCGTTTCCCCAAGCTGTTGTGGTGCAACACATACTGCTGGGGGAGGATGCTGAAGTATTTTAGCACATGAATAGCATGAAAAAAATTTACTTTCCATGCAGAGCTTCCTGAGAGAATAGCCCAGATTCTGGCCAGTCCCTCCCAGCATTGTTTGGTGTCTGAGAGGTGTGGGCAGGGATTGGGAATCTTCTGGGTGTCTGCACCCCTGCCAGCAGGGAAGCTGGCAGCTGGGGACCAGGGCTGGGGTTGCCTCTGCTGTCCCCTCTGCGGTGTTTGCAAGAGGCGCTCGTTAACCATGGCTGGGCTGGTTAGTGTCAGGGCCTTTATTGTGCCAGTTCTGCTACCTTTATAGGCTGTGCTACTTAAGCTAACAAAAAGTTTGTAAGGGAATAGGATATGAAACACATAAATAAAAGTATCGGGTATCCCTAAAACATGTGTGGATTAAGCTGGTGAAAAGGTGAAATTTCTCTTCCCCGTGAGTTAATGTCTATTTTTCTTGGAAACAGTAGTTTGAGGGCTGCCCCCCCTTTTGCTGGAGTGATAAAAGATACGTTTTCTTATCTGAATGCAATGACATTTTAAAAGGCTTCCTTTGTTGTCTCTAAACCTCCATGTCAACAGTTATACCTCTTATACAATTTTCCTCATATTTACTTAATATAACTCTACACTGTGTTGATACAAAACTAGACAGCATACTTTTAACTTCTCAGTACTTTTGTTGGATGAAAATCTTTACAATGCCAGACTAATCTTTCAGGAGTGACAGCATATTGGCATGGCATGACAATTTAAATCCATGTTGGAAGATGTTTATCCATCATCTGGCATTATGATACATTTTTTTTTTCACTTCTGGCTTCTAGACGCTGTAGCTTTTGTTTCGAGCTGAGTGTTTTTAAAGGTCAGGTGTCTCACTTCTAACTCTTCTTTACAAAAGAGTTTTGAAACTGTTTATTCATAGATATCAGGAAAGCATTCTCAAATGAAATACGAAAACCCTTTGGACATAACTTTTATTTTTCTCGTCTTTGTTAGGTATTTTCTCTGTTAATAATTTACTTGTGAATTGGAAGAGAAAAGGTTTATTGTATGGATGTAAAGGTGAAAAATTTGATTGTTACTTTCTAGTAAATACAAAAGGAACTACTTTTTCAGAAAAAGAAGTATTAAGATTAGCTGCATTTTGGACAAAAGGAAGGTAGACATCCTGGCGTGGGTAGAGAAACTAAATTAAAATTAAAATCCCCGCAAGAGCATTTTTTTCAGCAGTAACCATCAGCAGAAATTATGCCTACAATTCTGCAAAACAATACCTGAGAATCTCAACCCTGATAGTCAGACACTTCCTGCATTTATTAGAGGAGAACAAACACATGATCTGCTTTGTTTCATTTCAAACTTGTTAAGAAAATACCACACTTCCTGCTCTTCTGAGGCCATTGGAATGAGGCAATTTGCTAATTGGATCTACCCATTAGTTTAAAGCTCCTTCTCAGGATGGTTATAATGACCCACAGCCTGGCACCCCTCGTCACAGCAGCAGAGTGAATAAGCTGTGGGCAGAAAGGGACAATAGGTTTAGCCTGCGACTAAGTGGAACAGAAGGAGCAGCCATGAGTGGTAATGAATGTTCTAGGGAAGATGCAGAAGGAAAATTCTGCGTGGATGCCAGACTTCACTGAAGAGCTGACTCACCTTTTGTTCTCTACCTCTCCTGCGTTCTCCCTCAGCTCCTGGAAAAAGAGCAGACATTCTGAGACCCTGTCACTTTTCATCCTCCACCAACCCACTGCTTCTCTGTGGTTGTTTGTGACAGAGCAAAGCTAGGATTTTGCTTTTTTCTTCTTCCTTCTCTATGAAGACTCAAGCTGCTGGGAAATAACTTGGGTAGTAGTTTTGAAGAAAAAATCCAGCTAAAAATCATCACCAAGCAGAATTTTCCCCAGAAACTATGGATTGATGATCACACATAAAAGAATATGGGCTGAAAATTCTTAAAATGGTAAATGTTATGTAACTATCAGAAGAGTGAATACTGAAAGAAAAATTAAAGGAGAATACAATTCCTCCTTTACCATAGCGTAAAGGAAGAAAGGGGGAAAACACAGCTATTCAGGAAAGGTTATTAGGTAAATTCCCATGCTATGAGCTGCCTAAAGATGAAGTCAGAGTGTCATTAGGATTTGTTTTGACAATAGCCAGTATGAACTTTACTCACCAATATAATAATGGAAAACGATTTGTGTGTGTCACTTTTGCTTGCACATTTTTGGGGATAGGTTCCTGCTGGATTAGTCTGCACTATGATTTCTGCTATCAATGTTGACTGAAAACAAACCAAAGCGAAGTTAAAATCCTGCTATTTACAGCCAGCCTGGAAAAACACTACCAAAAGCAGCTAATCCTGGTTTTGAGTGTTCAGTTAAAGCCTACATGTGAACTAAACCACAGATAGAAAAACCCACCTGCATCTATCCCATACTTCTGAGTGGTAGTCCTTGACCTTGGGCTCTTTTAACTGAGAAATGAACTTGGTGCAGTTGAATGTCTTTAATGCCTCAGCAAGAAACATCCTTGCTCCTGGCATAAGATATTCTAGGTACTAACCTTGGAAGTAGCCCAGGGAACTCAGTTATACAGGTTTACATGAGCTGTGATTGTTTGATGAATGATATTTCTCAGGAAAATAAATTATAGTCATGTGAACAGAAAAAGAGGCAAATATTTCTGTTTTCTCACTGTCAATGCTTCTGGAAAAGAGCAGGAAAGGGTGTGTATAGTCAGAGGATGAAAAAGCCCAGAGAGGAAGGGAAAAGAGAAGAGAGATGACTTAATATGATTTCAGGTGTTATTAAAAAGAAATCCTCTGGAAATAAACTGTTCCAAAGCAGTGATGTGCCAGCATCACAGCTGGAGACTGGAAGGACCTCTCAGACCAGCTCCCTGCAAAGCCTCAGACATGATTTAGGATGTATCAGCCGTGCAGCCAATTAGGTTAATTAGCAGCAAATAGCTCTCTGCAGCCATACTAAGAAACCACTGTAGCCAATGTCTGTTGAACTTAACAGTGCTCACTGTTGTGAGAGCAACCTGAACAGCCTCAGCCTTCCTGGCTTGTCAGCTTTGAAGGGTGTTTAACAGGTCATCCATTGCAGCAGTGGATTAGTGGAGGATGAAACATGTATCATTTCAGTGCTTCTCTCCCAGCAGCGAGCAGCTGATGCCATGGCACGATGCCTTAAATTTTAACTTTTATATTTTTTTCAAATCCTGCACTGCTAGTGTATCTCTGAAGTTTCTTGTAGCTTGTTGGCTGCTGTTCTCTTATGCTAGGATAGACATAACAAAACCTCTCCAGCTTGCTTTCCAAGGACACCCAGACAATCCTAGGCCCAAAAAATGTAAACCATCATCTCAGGGAGGGTGGGAAAGCTTTGGGAAATTACATCATTAGCTAAAGTTCTAATTGGCAAATTAATGCTGATATGCAAATGGAGTAAACCTATAAAAGTGTGAAGAACTCGTGGCCTGTTGTCCATCTTGGGATCCACTGGGGCAGAGGAGCCTCNTGGGATCCACTGAGGCAGGGGAGCCTCTGGACTCTCCAGGGTGTACCTTTGAAGGCCTTTCAAATAAATACCTCCCTTATTCTCTTATTCCTGTCTAGTCTCTGTTTCTAGGTAGCCATTTAAGGCATGAGGCATGTTAAACAACTTTATTCAAGCAAACTCAGTTCCTTTTACTTTTGCAGAAGAAGTGCAAGTTCACCTCTGTGATGTATAAATGTTGCTGGCACACTGACTGCTGTAAAAGAAATGTGTATTGTTGTCTGGGATTGAATGGCTGTTTAACACAGTGGTGAAAACAGAGAGCTGTGGAAAAGTTCTTAGAAGTAATGGATTTTCAGTAGCCATTCTTGAGTTCTCTTTTCTAGCTGCTCATGTTTCATGGGGAGTGACATTTACATCAGTAAATTAGCAAAGTGACCACCCATCTAAACCCTTATTCAGCTGGGATTGTTCCAAGGGTGCACTCAGGTATGCTGTGGTGGGAGCCCCGGCTTGCTGTGAGGTTTTTAATCACTCATTACAAAGGGTTTTGAAGGTAGGAGGTTCTGTGACTTCTCTGCATGCTTCACAAAGTAGGCTGTGGCTAACTCAGTGTTCTGGGTGCAAACAGGAAACATACTCACTCCACCACTTGGGACTCAGTAAAGCACAGGCTATTCCAGGTCTGGCACAGACAGCTTTTCTTCTGTTCTCCTCTTACTTTTGCCTGGTTTGGTCAATGGTTGTCGTTTCAGTGGTATAATGACAATTTTTATCCAAGGCAGCAATATTTATTCATACCTTCCTCAAAATTTGCTCCAAAGTACATCTCAGAAAGAAAATGTGTTTTCTGCAAGCAGTTTTAATATGTTATAGACTACTTAAAAATTGTTAATCCCAAAATTGCAAGTAACTTACACATGATTTTTTACAACCACCTCTATTTATTCACCCATTTCCAGTTCAGTTTGTAATTCTGTGTATCATCAGTGACTTTGCAAAAGATTGCAGTTAACTCCATCTGCGGTGCCCATCATGTGGAGGCCACTGGAAATACACAACTTACAGTTCCTTTCCAGTGCCTGCTGACTTTATCAAGTCCATGGGGCTCTCCTGGAAATTATACCTCAGATACACTGCATCTGTATAAAGCTGGATGACCACTTATTTGTGTATTGCTAATGGAAAATACAGTCATTATTTTTGCAGTTTGGAAAATCTCCCTTGAGATGTGTATTTACACCACAGTTTCAATTGCATTTTATGGAAAGGACCAACTATAGTAGCAGAATATTTGGAGACAGCTCCTGTGATGGTATTGACACTTTAATCTTTTCTGCCTCAGTGGTGTTGATGAAACATCGAGATGGTGCTGATGAGATGGAGAACTATGCTCTTTCAAGTCTGGTGTCGCTGGGATTGCATTGCTTGCCCTTTCATTTTATAATGGCAAGAAAAAACCCCACCAAGACTATGATTTATTCTGCCTATGCTTGCTAATAAGAAGAAAAACCTTTGGTATTTAGGGGACTTTTTATGCAAGTGAAAATTTGGATTCTCTTGTCCACATAAGAATAAAAACCACCCAGAAACTGCAGACCTGTACCCAGTGAATTACATTTGTAATTGTACACCAAATGAATTACATTTGTGGTAAAACTTACAACCCTTGGTAGCGTGAGAGGGAAGACCCGGATAACCATGCACCAATATTTTCAGGAATCACTACACTAATGAGCTGCAATAATACATGTCTTGGAGATTTTGCCAGGTATCTTGATTCCAGCCAGGACAGGGTTAATTTTTGCAGTGGCCAGAAGGTGTATGGTTAGGACCCAGAGACTTTTCTATACCACATCTATATCACATCATTGCCAGGGACAGCGGGAAGGGAGTCTCTTCCAAGGAGAAGTGTTCCCTTCTGGTCAAGTAAGCATGACGGAGGGAGAGGTGGGGTAACACTGGTTCCAAGCTGGAAGTAATGGTTGGATAATGCAGGTTCTGATCCAGAGGGAGAGGTTGAATAATGCCTTTTCCAAGATAGATGGAGCTGTCAGGATGGCATGGCTGTGGTCAGGTCAAGCTCTGCAGTGAGCATTTTGTAAGTGAATCACTCTCTTTTGTACACTTTGTTACAAGTACTGTTGCTGTCAGTGTTTGTTTTCTTATCTCATTGCTGTTTCCAGTAAATTGTTCTTGTCTCAACCCATGGTCTTTACCTATTGTGCCTCCAGTTCTCCTCTATCCCACTGCAAGAGGAGGGGGAGTAGCAAGCAGCAGCATGCTTTGGAGAGTCTCGGGGGGAGCACTAGACTGGGGGAATATCTGTTCCAAACCATGACACCAAGCTTTGCCTGAGTTGTGCTTATGGTGCTGGAAGCCTCCTGACAGAAGGTGTCCAGAATGGCTGATGCCCTTGTCTGACCCCAGGGAAAAGAAGAGGGAAAGGAAGGATGAACAAGGAGCTGTGTGGCTTTGACAGCAGGAGCTGTGCCAACTTGCCAGGCATGCTCTGGGTAGTTCATTCTTTCACCTCTAAAACATGGATAAAAAGTGGATGACATCCAGCAGCAGCAGTGAGGAACTCCACTTCTTGTCAACCAGCTTCCTGACCAGAAAGAAAAGCAAAAGGCCCCTTGAAGGAAATGAATGGGTTTCCTAACTTGGCATCTCTTCAGACTCTCAGGCCTTCCACATAACATCTCTGGAAGCAGAACAAGTGGCAACACAGAGTATGGTAATGAAAGCCAGATCCCATCTGGGATCTCTCCCTCAGCAGAGATTTTGGTCCCTGAAGGGAGAAGTGCCAGCATCTTTATGGAGTCTATAGTGACAACNNNAGACGCTCTTGTGTTCTGCCCAAACACTTCATTTCACAAGAAAAAGAAGGCCTGATCAAACTTGCCTTGGTAGATGTCTGACTCACTCCTGCTGGTCTCTTTCCACTTTGGCAAAAGGCTTCAAAACCTTTATGCACACTGTAGACACGAAAAGAGCAGGTGAGGTGTTTAATATGAGAGAAGTTCCCTTGCAGGGCAACATATGAGAAGGAGTCTGTGTATTTAAGGAAAACCGGAGTGGTAGAACTGACACACTGAAAGTGATACTTGTATGCTGAATTTCTTTCAAAAACTAATGAGTTGGGTAACTCTTTCTGCTGTAACTGTTTAAATATTTGAATTCTTCAAGGCTTTTTGGTGTTCAGACATGGAGTAGGAACAATAGAGAAGAGGAAATAACATTAGCAATTGTTTTCCTCAGATTTTGATGCTGGGACAGAAAAGCTCATAAATGATCTATGGCCCTTTGAACCTTTTCCAATACTACTTGTAACTTTTAATGACTATGAAGTGTACTCCATGGGTTTCAAAATGAATATTGCTGAAAAGAAAATTCCTTGATTTGGAAAGGAAAGAAAGCCGTAATTCCACAGGGAATTTCAATAAACTTAAGTGAGACAGTAGAGAGGGAAGGTTGTACAACTGTATAGCTGAATATTATTTTGTAATTATGGCTGTATATTATTTTTCTCAGATGTATTGACTTTATTTCAAGTCTGAAATAGCTTAACTTTTAGAACATTAGTATAACAAATGTACAAATTTATACTTTCACTAAATATCTCTTTCCATATAAAGTCCCTCAAAAACCTAAAAGGAGTATTTATTATTTTATTTTTCAATATTAATAATTGACAATTATCTTTTAGAAGTGGCATTCAGATAAATAAGCAACATATCACAGGTAGAGTCTCCGTGGAAGAGAAAATGATTGAAGTCCATACTGAGAAAAACCTTTCTGATGACAAGTGATTAAGTCATTCTATCTAAAAGATTTCTTTGGCTTTCTGGACATGGTAGCATAAAAAGTCAGTCCTTATTTGAGGACTTTTTTCCCCCCTCTACGCTTGCACTGAAGCACAACAACAAAGGAGTCAACAAAGGAGTTTACATCACTAGCATGAGTGGTTTCCTGGAACATGGCAGAAGAGAGTGCTGTCAGTGGGCGAGCAGGAGGTGAGTGGTGAAGGCAAGGCGTGGCTTCTATGTGATTCACAAGAAAGGGACAGCTTGCTTACTCCACACGTCAGAACCGTGTGGTTTTGTTCCTGCCCAGTCACCTGGTGATCACGGTCTCTTCATTAAAATCCTTGGAGATCAAATTGTACTTGGCATGTCACTGAGAGTGCATTGATGCAGGTTCTGCTTGATAGTGTTTTGCCCTCGTTTTGTTTGCTTTTCAGAACAAGAAAACAGAATGTCTGCTCTTCTCAAAAGACACTTTCCACTATCCAGTTAAATACGTGCTAGTGAAAAACTGTCATAAAGCTCCTAATATCTTTCTGTAGTGTCCATCTCAAGACTGACATTTTTGCTTGCATAAATTCCCATTACTCTTCTAAAGAAAAAACATTTTACCCTTCTGACCTTAAACCCTGGCCTTTAAAACAGCTCCTTAGCCATTGGTAATACCGCCCTATATTTCTGCTAGGTCTATTCCTAATTTTCAATATTTCACTTGTGAGTAACTATTTAAGGATATGATCCAAGCAGAACTTCAAGAAGTTACTATCCACTGGCTGAGACACTGCAATGTCTATGGACATGTTCCAAGTTTGCCCCCATTGCAATCTAATTGGGCATAACCTACACTGCCTCCATTGCTTCTTACTTGTGATGTGATATTCCACCACAGGCAGCATCTTCCTGATACCTTTCAACTCCTTTGACCTCATCTAGTAATACGTCAGCGTGATCCAGAAAGCAAGCACCTGCAGTTCTCATTGATTTCTCCCCTTTTCCTTTTGGGTGTGCACAGTTACAGTTTCAAGCCGTAATTGCTGAGGTGCCCTTGTGAAACAGGCAGGCACAACCATGGTACAACATGTACCAGCTAGGTAAGTAAACTACACTGTAGCCGGGCAAACACTGTGAAAAATCCCTTCTATGATGAGGTATTCAACTGCTAAATTCTTTGGCTCTACCCATGCCAAATTTGTTTCTTTCTATACAATTTTTTTCCCCAGGGATATTCTACTGATCAAATTTTATTGGCACACGTGTAGGTGTGGAGAAAATTGTACACGTAAATATTCACTGAGACTGAAATTTCAATGCACAAGAAGTACTTGTGTGAGTTGTAGGTGTTGGATCATTCAACTCCTGAGTGTCAGATACTCAGGAGTGTTTGCCTGGTGCCTTGTATGTTTCAAGGGAAGACATTTGTGAAAGCAGCTCAGAGACAGTCTTCTAAGCTCCTTGGAACTTTGACTAGTGAATGCCAATACAGTCCTGAAGAGCAAAAAGATTGTCAGGCTACTAGACCTGCAAGTCATCTTATATCTCATATTGTTTCTGCTCTAGTCAAATCAAAAGGGTAAGAAAAAGCACAAGAGAACTCCTTGAACTTGTGGTAACTCCTGCAAGTATCCAGCTGTGCCCCTTGGAAGTATTTATTCTGTGGTATGTGCTTTTGTCCCTGGAAGCTTGTCAAGTGGCAAAGTGGGATCTTTGTTTTCTAAGATGAATATTTTTTGGGTGATAAAATTAAATACTGTCACTCACTTCTCTTCCAGAACATTATTGCAGTGATAATGAACAGTTTTTCCAAGACAGAACTTTGATGGTAAGCTACTTTGTCCATCAGTTAAAAAAAAAAAAAATTACAGGTTTTAAAAGCTTGTGATTATGCTTAAAAATGTGTGAGAATGACAGCCCTTCAAAAACATTAAAGTAAGACCCAATGCAACTGATTTGCTCTTTTTCACTTTGAAACTGCAGCCTAGTCCTCTTCCATGACCCATTTTTTTGTGATGCAAAGATGCCATATTGCTTTATGCACGAAAGCTCCTGATACTGCAGCTAACATCCAGGGTATTGGCTTGGACTTGCTTTGCCATAATTGATTGCCTTGGGTGAGAAACCGCATGGAGCAGCCTCTGAGCATAATTATGACCAATAGCACCTGCACTCCTCAAAGGAAATGCTACCAAAATCTCAACTCAGCATAATTCTACTCTCTGTGGTACCTGAAAAGAATAAATCACTGAACTACTTCATGGAAAGAATTCTATTTCTTAGAGGAAATCAACATTTTTCATTAACTACTCCACAGATCAGGGAAATATGGGAGCCAAGAAATTAAAGAGGCCAAGTGAGGCAGTGGGCTTGAGCTATGCTATTTGATTTGACTCAGTGTGGTCACACCTCAACTGCTCAGAGGAGCCTTTGGAAGTGTAACAGGACCCTCATTGTGAAGTCTATCATGTTGAAGCAGAGAAGATATATGAAAAGGTAATTATTCCTCTAGTTTTTAAAAAAAGTATTTTAAGAAATGTTTTGAATTACAAGGTAACTAATTTTGTTTCCTAACCTACATCTGTATCCTTATGTGCCTTTTGGGGCAGTGGTAGTTACATTCTCCACATTTCTAATAAGCTTATATTTGCTTGTTTTTAATTGCAAAATTCATAGTGTTGTTTTCCTAAATTTGTTTGAAAGTGAATAAGAAGCACATATTGCAGTTAAATACTATGTGTTAAAGATGTCATTAAAAAATTTTGTTGAAATATTACCTAGGGGAAAAGTCTTTCTGGAGGAATTCAAATCTTCCTCAAAATCCTTTTTATTTTTGAGAAATAAAGCATAATCTCACCCCAAAATACCTTTTTTCCCCCTAATTTTTGGTACCCAGACAAACATCTTTTTGAAAAAGATGGAAATGTAGAAAAAAATCCAGGCAGATGTCCTTTTTTGGGGGGGGGAGGGGGGGAGGAGAGGAGAAATAAGGAAAAATAGAGTTTTATGAACAGCTGTGTTTCTTACAGACCAACAGTAATAAATCAGCATTTGTCAGTAATCAAAGAAAAAAATGTATCAGGTATCAGACATATTGTAGTTTCAAGCTTCCATGGGATTATTAGAAGGCACAGCAAGCAAAAATACAGCCAAAATGTATTAAAATACCTGAGGACCTTTCTTAAGCGAAAAGTAAACCCTAGCCTTCTCTTTGACATTTGCTTTTCACCCTTGGCCAAGGCAAACCAATGAAAGTGTTGCTTGGCTGTTCTGGCTGCACCTTCAGGTGGTGTGCACGGACCCAGGGCTCCTACGGCCAGGGAGAGCACTCGGGATGTTCCAGTGGAAATTTGTGGAGAAGCACAGAGCAGAGGATGGGCTTGGCTGTCCCTGGCTCACCCCAGCTTGGCCCAGCCTGCGTGGGGTGCTGTGCTCGCCCGGCTCAGCAAGGCTGTGCTGGAGTGCTCTGTACTTTCCTGGTTTTCCTTGCCTCTCTGGAGACCCACAACAGCTTTTGCCTGCTGTTGAAGGTCTGGGCCCCGCTGGGGTTGGAACTGGGGGCTCCAACCCCTGTTCTCTGTCTTGGGGCTTTTCTTTTTTTGGTTCATCATGTTGGAAAAAATGCAGCAAGAGATCTTCTTCTGCTGTTTCAGAGTTGTTTATTTGTCTTATCAAACCCTTGGAGGGAGAGAGAGCATCCTCCAAGGACACCAGGGCAGAAAGGCAATGGCAGCTAAAAGGCAGCTGCCTTTTATATCTAACTAACAACCATTCAAGAAACAATACGTATCTTATTTTCTTTTCAACACCAGTAAACCCTCATCTTATTGATATGTCTTTTCAATGCTAATTTTTTTCCACCAACCAACACACCACAGGAACTGGTGTCAGAGAAGAGAGGAAGAGAATGAGGAGAGAGGAGAAGAAGAAAGAAGGAAAAACCACACCCAAAAATCTCCATCTTGTCTCTATGTAATACATAGAGCAAGATCCTAAAACTACAACTACACTCTCTGTGGTACACTAAACAAAAATCTCTTCACCTCTCTGGTGCATTCAGGTTCTCCCAAAAGTGGAGGGAGCTTCTCCAAAAGCCTAGGTCGCTGGCTAGGACACTTTTGAGGAGCTCTGGGGATATAAAGAAACCACCAGAAGAGCAGGAGAAGCTTTCAGGCTTCCCTGGACTCTGACAGCCTGCCTGACAAACTGCATGCCAGCTCCATCTTCTGCAGTGCTTCACCTGCATTTTGCTACCAACAGTTTTCTATGTGTCAGTAAAGATGTCTAGGTATATTGTTCCAAATTATTGGCTGGATATTGCCATATGTTTCAATTTTCACTTAGAAAACGAAGAGATATTTTTGCTTTAGAGTTCTTCTGACATCTTATGGCATCCTTCTAAGCTACTCCTGCATTTCTGCTGACACGTTCAGCACATAGGTGTTCACAAAGATTTTATCCTGGCTTCACATAATAAAAATTTATGCAAATTAAGGACTCTGCTTTTCCAGCAGAAAATCTGGTAAAAAACCCCCAGCTGAAATGATGCCTAAACGATGCAACAGCTCTTTCTCAGGGAGACACTCCAAGAGGGAACGTATTTAGCCTGAGGTTAATTTTAACTACATCAGTTAACAGAAAAAAAAAGTATTTTTCTTCTGAAATCTCTCTTAATCTCTTCTCATTTGTAGGTGGTGTTATGTTGTTGTTTGTTTGTTTGTTTGTTTTCTGTAAAGTCTGGAAAGAAGGTAAATAGAAAATCAGTGATTTCAGGATTCAGTTTTGAATGCGAGTGCCCTCCATTGCCACTGAAAGCCTGGGTAATGTTTGTCATGGCTTGACAGAGTGAAGTCTGTGTTTTGTTGTTCTGGCTGCATGACTTTATCTGCTACAGAGAAGGAGTCCAGGTTTGCTTCCCAACAGTACTTTCAAGCATATACCTAACATCCGTTGATTCTGATCTGAGGTCCCAGAAATTGTTTTGCTGGGGTGTTCACATAGCTTAGAAAGGAATGTGATCTTTCTGTGATCAGAAAGATTTTCTGATCTGAGTGACAACTTGTATGGACCTGATGCATTGCCTTTCCTCTCACCTCTTGTTCCTCAATGTGCAGATGACTTAACGAGCCAAGTCTTACTCTCTTGTGAAAATCATAGAACCATAGAGTGGCTTGGGTTGGAAAGGATCTTAAAGAGATCCACCCCCTCTGCGTCCCATGGGCAAGAATATCTTTCACTCAAAGATATGGGTTGCTCAGAGCCCCATCTAGAAATAAATATTGTCATGAATTGCTGCAGGAAAACCATTTAGCAGCCCAGCACTGTGCTTTTCTTTCACAAGTAATCCCTGTCAGAGGTGCAACACCAGATTGTCATCCTAGTGAGGCAACCACTGCAGGGCCCAGTTGGCAGTGGCCTGCTGCACAGCCCAGGAGAAAAACCTCCAAAACAATTTCCCATAAACTCTAGCTGAACCCAGTAAAATATAGGCCACTCTGCATGCTGCAGTAAATGAATGTGACCTCCATTTATCTTTCATATTATAAATATTTTCTGTGGTTTAAGGCATTCACTGCTTCCTTTTGCTGTCAAGGAAATGAAGGAAATACGTTTCAGTAGCACTTTACAGAACGTACTTACCTTCAGCCATTGCTGTAAATATGCAGTGATCATATTTTCCCTGTGCAAAATAAATCAGAATGTTTTGCCAGTTAGCTCACTCGAGCCTCAACTGAAGTTATGACTAGCGTCAGTTTCTCCCTTGTTAGTAAACTTTTTTGCTACATCACAATTTTAATGCATTTGACTATTTCACAGTTATAGTTAATGATGTGTTGGAATAAAATCAATGTCTGCTGAGTATAATTTTTCATGTTTTGTTTAGAACAGTGTGGCTCCCATAAATAATAGTGGGATTTGTAGTGTACCCCAGATTTGCAGTGCTTAAAGTCCTGAACAGAGGAATGAATGCAGGATTAGAGGTGCCAGTCACTGGCATATAATGACAAAATAAAAAAAATGAAACATGATTGTATGGCACTTAGGGAAAACAAGAAGAAAAATAATGAGGAAAGACCACAGAACCAGCAGGTGGGAAATAGCTTAGAAGTCAAGCAGAGTTAGTAGGATGGTCTTTAAAAGTGGAAAGGGGTGAAAGAAGACCAAAGAAAGGCATGAGCATGCCAAGTAGTCTGCTACAGTAGAAGCAAGACTCGCTGCAGGTCTCAGGCACTGCAGAGGTATGTAGATACAAGCACAATCACTCACATGTTCTGGGGATTACTCCAGACCTTTGATTACCCTTAATTTGCTGGGATGACTTTAAGAAAGAAGTCATCAAAATATCAGGGCCTCATTACGACTGCTTAGCCAATGTACAGCCTTCAGTGGTGCCTGTGACTTTCAAAGCCAAGTTTGACGTCAAAGGCAAGCACAACTATCTCTGGCTAGCTGGTCTTGAGGTTGCTTGCCGGCTGTTGGCCCTTTACAACCATGCCAGAGTGACCATATGGTAGTCTGCAAAAGGCCTAAATTTCTGCTGGGTTTCCTTTTTTTTTGCTTCCTACTGCTGTTCATCTTTTCATTCTTGCTCTCTCTTTTGAGTCTGTCATCACCTCTTTCTCCTTCTAAGAACACCATTTCATCTTCCTCTCTTTCTCTTCTGCCTCTGTCACAGCCTTCTTTCAGCGTGCTACTGCCACAAATCCTTTTCTCAATCTTTGCTTTCATTTTTCAACCACCAGAAAATGTCACCTATGTAATGCCTTGTTGCTTCTCCTACCTGGCTCTGGGTGTTGATGTGCAGAGGTTTCCTTGCACTGTTGCTCCCTCCCATGATCCCCACAGGGATCAGCTCTCTCCCCCACACAAGCTGCCAGAAAGCCTGGGCAGGAGTCCCTAACCTGTTCTACTTTCTTGGCTCATCTGCCATGGTGAGCACTGCTGCGTGGAAGTACAAAGCACATGGTGACAGTGACAGCTGTGGTGAGGGAGTGGCTGGAGAAAAAGCACCCAGGTGAAAACTGCTCCCTTATCACATTGCTGCAGTGAAGGCTTGAACCAGAACATACATGGTGAACTGGGTAATTTCAATGCAACTGGTTTAAGTGGGTTTAGATTTCAACTAAAAATACTCAGCCTTGGCCACAATCCTTCATATTGTGTCTGTAGAGTTTATGGAAACACAAAGTTAATTGCTTCTGTGTTTCCAGAACTTCTATGGTATTTAATTTAAGATAACACATGAGGAAGTGTGTTTGCAGTTGAACTTAAGTTCTTTTTTACCTCCTCAGTTTATAGTACACAAATGTTATTTTTACAACAAATTCTTCCTGGTCACTACAGAGTAACTGACAGATCTGATGCAGAGGGAACACAGAGGCTGCTCCTCTTGACGTCAGTCACTCCCCTGGCTGGCACACTGCTGTGACAGTCTTGCTAGCTGCAGTATAATTGTTCTAAGGGAAAGCAGAAGGCTGTATTGCCCAGGGCTACTGGTTTGAAATCGTTATCAGTAACACATAGTTGCATATTAAAGAAAAGCATGGCCATAAGCAATCCAAACAGAGAGACGTAGGGGCTAGTGAATTTTGGAAAAACCATGCAGAATGCTCTTTGATTTAAATATAGTGAGTCTGCAAAAGCGACAGCCCTGATTCACCTCTCTGAACTAATAACATCACTGTGGCTAAGATCATGGTATGTTTTTGGCTGTTTCATAAAGGTACCGTATCAACCATGAAAGCAAATAGTCTGAGAGTGTAGCTAAATTGTGCAGGGATATAACCCAAACCAACCCCCCAAACTTGGAAACAGCAAATGAAGAGAAGATCTGTGGCTGATCTTGAAAAAAAGGAGATAAAATGAGACAAGCTTAGGTGAATCTGATTATTTGCTGAACTCAGGCCAGAGGCTGTTAGGCTGTAAGACTGACTAGGAGGAGTGAAAAGGATCACCTTAGAGGTGGGGTATCTCAGAAAAGTAAGTGCAAACCTTCTGATATGACCTAAGAATTACTTGTATATACCTCCGTAGGAGAAATACCTGAGATGTCAGGAAATATGCATTAGTTGTGTCTTTATCTGTGTTTCTCGTCAAGAAGAATCAGGCTTTTTTAATCCATAGGTTTTCCAGAGAGACGATGAAAGCTCTGTCACTGGAGATACAACAAATTCTGTAGAGCCAAGCCATCTGACTTAATTTCAAAACTGGCCCTGCTTTGAGCAGGGTATCAGATCACAAACAGCCAGGGTCCCATCCAATCTCTATTACTTAATGTGCCTCTATAATGGCCCAACCTCCTTTCTGATGTACGGTTTCAAGGATAAAAACAAAAAAACTCCAAAGAATTCCACATTAAAAATAACATAGGTATTTTCTTAGAATTATTTTATAATGTGTTGGATTATTTATTTGTTTCAACTGTGGAAAATTCCAATGCACAGCCAGCTATGCCTGGCTTCTATCACAGTGAGATTTTGTATTTAAAAATATAAACTATGAATTATCAGGTTTGTAAATTATGTAAGAGTTCATGCATAGAGATGAAACACACATTGTTTATTAATTGTTGATATTGATTATCTGTTTAATAACAGATGCAGAGGCAAATATCATGGTCATATGAAATGTCTGGCTCTTCACCTTTCCACTGGTGTATGGAGCAGAAAAGCAGCAGCTGAGTTTATGGAAGTAGTACCTCTATCCATGTAGTACCTTCAAAAATCTGGACCGAGTGTCTTCAGCCAGAAAAGGAGGCACTAGCTTTTTCATTGGTACAACCCCCAGACCACACCTTGACAATCACTTTCTTGCCCATTGGACAGAAGATATTGAAGGCCAAGGAACCTTCTCACAGAGATCTGTAACAATGCTTAACTAATTTATTGATAGGGATTGGAATTGACTCTTGCTTTTTCAATTTCTGCTCTGAGTCTTAGAAACATAACATTCT
>VZTN01018274.1:2834-17929 GCA_013400515.1 Erpornis zantholeuca
ATTTGAAATGATGGATTCAAACATCTTCGTAATCCACTAGTTTATTATAATCTCTGCTCAGTGTTTTGGAAGTACTATTATCTCATTGTCTTATTTATATTGTGTGTAATCTATTCAAAAGAGGGCATTCCATTGACCTTAAGCTCTGAAAAAGTAATACATGAGAGTGAAAAAGCAATAGTTAGAATTAATTATAGGCCTAGACATGATGGAGGACTCTCTGCCAGTGTGTATTGGCATAGTCCCATTGAAGTCAATAGAGTAAGACCAATTTACATCAGCACAGGAGCTGATTTAACAGGCATTGGAAGAAGATGTTCTGAGCTTTTAACAAATGTGAAGGAGAGACAAAGCACTGAAAATATCAGACCATTTTTTATTATATTTGTATGTCTGCAATTAACCTTCATACCTGCTTGTGTATCCACTATAAAATTTACTTTTTTTTTCCATGTGCAGGAAAGGTGCAAAATTGCAAGGATATCATCTGAGGGATTTTGCATGAATACAAAGTTTGTTGAAGTCCAATCATGATGTCTCATAAAATGGTAAAGCTCTTCTTTTTGAACATCAAAGAAGTACATCAAAGTGTACCTCCTGATGCTGTGGAAGCTGGTTAAACAGATTCAACAGTTATCCTGTAATAAGCTTTGAAAAGATATCTATGCATAAATGAGAGAGAATATTTTGAATCATGGGAATCTTTCTAAAATTATATGGAGTGAACAAATATAAGATCTAGTTCTTACCTCCCTCTCATTTTTCTTCAGTGTACTTGCACTGACTTCAGTGGCCATATGCTGGATTTACACCATGTAAGGGTAACTCAAAACAGGCATTCCAAGGGCAAAGTGACAACAAGATTATTTCTGATAAATTGCAGGAGAGCAGTAAGGAATAATCAGAAAATGTCTTTCAAATATTACTAGAAAAATAAGGCTGATTCTGGTTCCATTTTGTGAGTCAGAGTGCTTTTTCCTCTTGCTTTACAATCTGACTTCAAGAAAACCTACTTACCGTGGAGCTTTTGGAGAGGAAGCTATTCTTATAATGCAGTGATTCATGCCTCCTGTTTCATATGAAGTGTTATTTTGTGCTAAGCAAGGGTCTCACTGTGGCAGTCTGGGTGCCAAAACTACCTATAGAAAATAGAGACCTCTTATGCAGAGTAGAAGAGGAACTGGAGGAACTGGAGCCAAGCTCCAGACTCTAATGGGAAATCAAATTTTTGAAGAACACTGTGTATTAAGAGTCAACCCTGAAAATTAGCTGTTCTTATTTATTTTGTTCTTTTTCTTCAAGCATGAATGACACTGGCATAAGTCCAAAGACTTAATTTGTAGTTACAGGAACCACTCTACTCTTTCTTCCTGTAGCCATGTGAACACAGAGATGATGCCTGGAGTGATTGATCTCTGATTTTCCAGGCAGTTGCACAGAGCCACCTTAGCTGTTTCTGAACTGGGGGTTCAGTGGGGTACAGTTTTGCTGAGGGTGAGGATGGTGCTCTATCTCTCATGAGACTAGGAAGGACAGATGGAAGAAAGGCATACATGGGGAGGTCACAGAGGGAGAATGATGGACAAGTGAAATCTCTGCCTCAGAGACACAGACCCTGCTGTTCCTCTAGAAGCAAGAAGCCAGGTTTTACATGCAAGAAAGAGGTGGATAACCTGAAGCTGATCTTGTACATGATTTCATCCTTTTCAGAATGTAAAGACTAATATCACTCTTGGTTAAGAAAGTCTTCATTAGGCAGAAATCTGTAGCACTGAGCTGGACACTTATCAGAGGGGTTTTCTCCCTTGGCTTGTTTGAGTCTTCACTGTGCATTGCCAAAGAAATTAGCACAATCCCACAAACATAAGATTCTGACTTTTAGCAGGCAGAACCTAGATTCTGGAATAATTTTAATGAAAAATATAACAGACAAAGGACTGGACAAGGAGACAGTACAAAAGGGAATGTGTGTGTATATGGGTGCATAGAGAAATCCATAAAATAACTCTCTATTAGTCCTAAAAAAACCTGCTGAGATCCCCAGATTTCAGCTGGCTGAAGACATGCCCTTGCTAGTTTTCATTCATAAGGATCACCACATGTACAGCCTTCTGCCATTTTGCATCTCTGTGATGAACCCCAGCAATACATCATGAAAATACCATTCCTCTGATAATGTATTGCTGTGTTATGCTGTTAAAGTGACTTTGCTTGATGACACACTCAAGTAATACATCTTCAGACAGATGAACTGTAGCAGTGGCCTCTCTGTCACGTGTAAGGGAGTATGGGGAGTAAAAGATGCAATGTCAGGGGCTATGCAGGAACATGAGGCTGAGCATGTGCCAGCCTCTCTGGGACAGAAAGGATGCTAACTGGGAAATACATAGGAAGTCACTTAAAGGACAAATTTAATGGGCGTGCCAAAAAGCATCTAGGTACAGGTTTTAGCAACATCAACAGCAAGGAATGCTATGAGAAAATTCAGGGCATATTAAAAGGACAGCTGTGAAGAATATTCCATGGGGATGTTGGCTTCTCTTAAGACCAAGATAATGCCTTCTAGCTGAAGCCCAGGAGACCCAATGCCACATCTGGCTGAGATGAAGTGAGTTTGGCATTGCAAACCCATTTTGCTGGTGAGTTTGTCTCCATCGACTGTTCTGTAGTGCAGCAGCACAGGGCAATTAGAAAGTTGTGCTCAGGATCAAAAGGAACTCCCTGCTGCTGAGTTTCTGAACTTTGGCAGAGATGTGTGGGGGAAACTTAGTGATCTTCCAGTCAGGAGGATCCTACAGAAGAATGTGCATAAAAGACACACTGAGATCCTCCTTTTTCCCTTTTCCCTGAAACTAAACAAAACAAATTCAGGGAGAGAGGGCAATTCAATTCAAAAGCATATCCTTTTTTAAAAATCGTTCAAAGAATAATGTGTTCAAGTGAAAACTGGATAACTCACCACTGCAATTCGTTTCTACAGGAGGGCTGTGTGTCAATACCACTGGGTAGCTTTGTAGGTTTAAGAATAGAGCTGGATTGTGCCATAAATACAAATAACAGTGGTACAACTATAAGAGCTATGCAATCTATTTTTAAGGTAAAGCATGACCTGCTGAGGTTAGACAAAATTGTCCTGCAATGTCTTAGACTACACAACCAGATTCACTGGAATAATTTTGCTTCTGAAGCAGCTGCACTGATAACTTAGAGACAGCTATTGTCCCAGCCAGTCCATTGATCTGTTTCTAGGTGAAAATTTCTTTGTGCCTGCAAATAAATCCAGGAATCTGCAAAAAACAGTCTAAAGTGCAAACTGAGCAATGCTAAGCTTAGAGAATCAGGCTTTCATTATCTGTTTTGTCTCCACATATAATAAACCGAGGTAACATGACAAATAATAAATGGCTAATTCTTAGGTCTTATGTAGCAGCTCCTATCAGAGCAGTTCTGAACACATTGAAAAGAATAAATAACTTAATTCTTGTAGTATATCATTGGGACAGATATGTTTGGCTGTACACAGCTTGCTAAATTATTTTATGCCCTTCTAATTAGTGTAGTCCATAATGACCACAGCCACAGAGAAATCCTCTGCAGTTCCAGGTTCACTTTAAACTCCGTCCCTGCAAGCTGAGCACACAATCCAAGTTTAAAGAAACTACAGGAATTGTGCACAGGCAGGTGGGAAGAATGACAAGCAATAGTGGCATAGGGAGGGATTTCTACATTTGAATTGCTTAAACAGTTCCACATTTTCTGCAGGAATGCAGAACTTATGGTTACGGTTTTCACCAGCAGTCAGCAACATAGTATTTCATAGTATATCAAGAGTATTTTTATTTCCAGTTGAAACCACTATTTATTTTAATTATTTGTATTTTCCCTACAAAACTCTGAAGGAAGGGAATTATTTTTCTTCAAAAGGAAGTTGTGGAAACTCCTGGAGAAAAGAATTCATTCCTTTCACCTTCACTTTTGATAGGCCATGACCTGAGGTGAAGTATTATCTGCCGGTGTGTATCAAGGTTCATAAACTCCTGTGGTACAACCTTCCATCCTCCAAAACACAAACAAGCAAAAAATTGGGCCAGCGGGAGATATAGCCTATCCAGTGATCTCTTCAGCTGACACTAATGAGCCCATGGGGAATGTGTACAGCTCCAAAAAGAGCTACATTTTTGTTGCAAATCTTTCCCGCCAGCTCAAACTTTTCAGAAAACTCCATATTTATTTTCAAGTAATTTTCTTATTGTTATTCCTGAAAAGACGACTTTCCATCATACCCATATCAGTGAGTTATTCATGGATCACATCCTTTTGCTTTTTTTGAGAGGGTGTAAAAGACTGTAGTGGAACATAGGGTGCTGAGCACTTGAAAGTCTAGCCCCAACAGTTTTGCTGTAGGTCACATAACCAGCTTCTGTCACTTGCTGTAACTGTGAGATAAAAGGTAAATGAATAGAGACAGTTTGTTGCTTATGTTCCATGAAGCTGGAACAGAGCAAACCCCACAGCACAGCAGGACACGTTTGGAAAGATGAAGAACAGGGGACATTTATTTAAATCTTCACTTGCTGTTATAAATTGTCATGGTCTGTGTAATTTAGAAAACACTAATGCCAAGTTCATTGAGTTCAGTGAAGCAAGTCAGAAAGATTCCTTAAAATTTTCTATTTCTATAACTAGCAAAAATAAGGAAGTGAGAAACCTTTGCAATCTTAAGCCCCTTCTCCATCCCCACTCCTCCATTTCAGGTTAAAAAACAGCCTTCAATTTTGTAGTGTTTCCTTTCTTCTGCTGGAATTCATTAATTCTTTCCTTTGTACCAGACTTACAGGATTTTTTTCCCCCATTTTTCATATGAGGTAGTTCCCATGATGGCCATAAAGCTATAAATATTTTGGCAAAATATTTGCAAAATACAAATACATATTGAAAAAATAAACACCAATGACTAGGACTTAAAAACAACTTCAATAGCCCAGGAATCAAGAAAATAAGTAATTCTATTCTCTTTCCAGGAGGGAATTTGAATGGATAATTTTTCTCATCTGCCTAAATGCAATTTCATTGAATCAGACAAAGGTCACCCACAAAAAATTAAGCAGCTATTTTCATAGTGTAAAATCAGGCAGTTTATACTCAGGTCAAATTGTCTGCACATTCTTTAGTAGTTCTCCACTGCTCAAAATGTAAAGTGGTTCTAATTAAGGATGCAAGTAAAATCTACTTAATTGCTTGCATGTGAACAAATGAAAATGCAAATAAATCTGAAACAAAATTGTACTTATATAAAAAAATAAATCCATTATTATAATACTGAATTTCAGCTCTACACCGCATCCCTATTTATTGTCTTATAAAACATATTATTATCAGATGCCTGTATTTTTATTCATCTGCAGTTTGAGTGGTATTTTTCTTCCATATTGTCAAGTTATTGAATAATGTGCTCACACACAGATATTTGTAATCATTTAAGATGTTTCTCCCTCTGCCTTGTCCAGAAGAGCCAAGGCTTCCCAACAATTCCCCTCCATGAACCTCCTACATCTACACCTCAGGGTATTTGACATGGTGCTGGTCGTGGGCAGGTTTAAAAGTCAAAGGGGTGGGCATATAGTAAAAAAAAAACCCAAAACGCTTTGTATATCTCTAAGTCTTCTGGAAGCTGATTTATCACACCCTGGGGCCCATTTCAGGACCCTCTGAGCTGCCTTCTGGAAGCATTTGTCTGTGACCACACAAAGCTGTCCGAGACATCAAGAGTATTTCTCCACTCTTTCAGTATGGAAATAGTTTTCTTCCCTTACAACTGGTCTTAGAGGAAAACAGTCTTGTTTTGCCTGTGAACACCACAACTTCAGCACATTACTCATGCCTGCTATGTTCATATTCTCACAACACACCCTCTGCTGCCTATGTGGTTCTTGGCAGCTGCTTGCCACCTCTCCATCTGGGGTGGACATTTCAGCTCCCCTTAAAATCTGTAGTGCATAAAATAGAGGAAAAAGAAAATCAGGTTTTATCTAACTCACCACATCCAAGGTGTTGTACTGTAAGAGTGCTCTGTGGAAGGAAACCTCTAGTGGAGCCAAGTACAGAAAAATTGAAACAACTAATGGGCATGCCAGAGCTTAGATTTTCATAAGTCAAACTATTTCTTTTGAGAATTATTTCGTTTAAAAAATGATTTTAAAAAAAAAAGTAGTTATAAGGCAGAGAGGACTTGTAATTATAATTAAATACAGAAATCCAACCCAATGAACTCTGTTGAATACATTCAGGAGGAAGTGAACAGTTACCATAAACTTAAACACTTATTTGCTGCACAGAGGGCAAAAATTACAGAAGAAGGAAAGAGAAGAGAAGAGAAGAGAAGAGAAGAGAAGAGAAGAGAAGAGAAGAGAAGAGAAGAGAAGAGAAAAGAAGAAAAGAGAAGAAAGAGAAGAGAAGAGAAGAGAAGAGAAGAGAAGAGAAGAGAAGAGAAGAGAAGAGAAGAGAAGAGAAGAGAAGAGAAGAGAAGAGAAGAGAAGAGAAGAGAAAGAAAGAGAAAGAAAGAAAAAGAAAGAAAAAGAAAGAAAAAGAAAGAAAAAGAAAGAAAAAGAAAGAAAAAAAAGAAAAAGAAAGAAAGAAAACTTTTCTTAATTAGAAAATAGAAGGAAAGTAAGATTTTAGATGATATTTCATGCAGTATGATCTACATAGGAATTTGATCTTTTATCAAGGTATCCCTTGTGAGCTGGGACAAAAGTAGATACTGTAGATCATCTGTGCTTTTTTTCTAAGGTTGCGCAAAAATACTGTACAAAGCTCCTGTGTTGGCACTAAAGCAGGTATTAGAGAGTGAAGCAGGCAGAGAAAGGTACTGGTAAAAACCTCAGCTGTGGTGAGACAGGGAAGGAAGGCACCTCTGGCACAGTCAAACATCAAAAGGTCAATTTAGCTGCAGTTTGGCTCTTGTGACAAGGAAGACTTTAACATTTAAAATAGTGCATGAAAACTGATGCAGAAAAGAGAAAGTACTTGGTTGGCCTAACTGATTGGCACTGGTCTAATTAGTTATATAAACAGGCTGTCTGCTTCTTTATCTACCTTGATATCTTTTCCTCTATTTATATTAAGAAAAACCCCAAAACCAACAACAACAACAAGATAAAAAGTGAAAAAAATATTGGCTGCCTTATTCATATTGTAGAAAAGAGAAAATATGTTCAATTGAGTATTGGAAAAGTCAGTATAGTTGTCAAAGTCCTATTTGGTAGGGTTTGTGGGGGTATTGGTGATCTTTGTTTGTTTTGATCTTTTCACTTTTCGTTTGTTTCTGTGGAGAGCAGGGTTTTTTTGTTTGTTTGTTTGTTTGTTTGTTTGTTTTAATATGTGACCACCTCAAATTTCACTTTTAACTAAGTCCTGGCAGAAGCCTTTGTAGAAGAATGGAATGGCTTGGGTTGGAAGAGATCTTAAAGATCATCTTGTTCCAGCCCCTGCCATGGTCAGGGACACCTTCCCCTTCCCCAGGTTGCTCAGGGCACCTGGCCTTGTGCACTTCCACAAGGGATCCAGGGGCATCCACAGCTCCTCTGGATGTGCTTCACTACCCTCTGATAGGTCATACGACAGTGAAATCCTCAGTTCCAGTGCCTCGCTAGCCTCTGATTAAAAAATTTCTTCCTAACATATAATCCAGTATCTCCCTTTTAGTTTAAAAGTGTCTCCCCCTCTATCCCTATCTGCCAGTGCAAGCAGTCTCCCTCCCTCTTTTTTTAAAGCTCCCTTAGGTACTGGGAGGCTGCAATGAGGTCTCCTTCGAGACCTCCTCACTCATGTAAAGTTTCTCAAGGCTGCTGAGGAGCACTCTCTACATTGGTGGTGGCATGGACAGACATGGTGGTTTGACTCTGTTGTGTTTTTTTACAGGCAATTGTTCTGAAAATATGAAACTAAAGCAATCAGAAGAGATGCAACCAACCACACTGTAACACTCTATATGAATATTTTTCATATACAAAGTGCCTGGTGCAGTATTTTCTCATCTAATGTTTCCTCAGCATTGCCTGTTCTTTCTTTAGGTTCTTTTTTGTCTTTAATAGCTCAGCTATTATCTTTTCAGATGTGGCCCATTAATTCCTCTGTATGAATTCATGCACAGTCAGCTCTCCTGTGCTAATGACCAGAGGGGAATAATGGGTAATGCCCACAGAGAAGGATATGTATTGTTTTAGCAGCTTCTTGATTTATTGTAATCTCTCTGAACATTTCTGCATTTTCGTTTTTTACAGAATCCCAGAAAAGAAAACATTTCAGAAGCCATCCCAGATAATGGCCCATTTCTGACCAGTGTGAAAACATGAGTATTCTGGGAAGTGGGAGAGGAGAGGGTGAGAAAGGAAAAAAAGGTAATAAAATAATACTTATCTAATGCATTTATAATACCAGAAGAAGGAATGCCCCAAGAGATCATCAGTAAACACATTAAAAAGTAGGAAAAACAAAGTAATTTTGTGTATATCAGGTTTTAATGGCAGAACTTACAAGGACTGAGTATTTCGGTTTGTGAAAGAGCATGAATTGACAAAATCAAGCAAAACAAGGAGGTGCATTTGTCTAACACTAGTAAAAACACTACTAAAACTTCCAGCTCAACAAACCCCATAACTGCTGCTTATCAGAAACTGTCATGACTAAATCTTTTCCTGTCATAACAAAATCCTTACAGCCACTATGAAACATCAGCTAACACTCACTATCAGACCAGGTAGATCCCTGGTCTATCCAGTTATCCTCTTGTGATGCTGCTTCCTTAGCAGGCCAAATCAATGATCTGCAGAGTACTGACCCTAAGATAAACTGGTCCATGAGTGAGCAAGAGAAAGACAAGATAAATCTAAAGGATTTAGGAAATTGTTAAATTAAAAAATTAATTTAATAAAACAATATTAAAATAATTAAGAAACCAATAAAATTTTTCACTCACATTTAATTTTTCCCTCACATTTAATATACATTAAGGTTGTGGTTTCTGTTGTTTTGGTTCAAATTCTTTTCCCTAAACGACATGGAAATGCTATTTTTCATTTTCATCCATCCATTGCTGAATATGTTACTATCCATTATTCAAGTTCTGCACCTGGACTGTGCTGCAGGCCATCTGGGAAGGCAAAATACTCTGTTTTGTATATAGCTTGCAAAATGTTTCAACATCCTTGAGGTAAATTAATGAATTCAGAGAATGTCATCATATGTTGAGGCTTCACATTTTTGAGTTTTTGATTCAACCATCATATTTTAAAATAAATGTCACAAATGACCATTTCAGAGCAGAAGGAAAAGTGGAAAATTAATAATAGATTCCCTATCAGACAACACATAGACTGCCTTAGACTGCAGACAAGCAAGACAGTAATTTTGTCTTTTTTTTTCATCACATCAAAAAATTGTTTAGAGTTCCCTATGCTGGCAAAGCTTTGTCTAGTGAAAGCCATGAAATTATTAGACCACTGGAGGAGGCTGCTGACAAAAAAGGTCCAGCTGCCTTTGTGAGTGACATATCAGGTTATTTTCTCTTTGAAAAATATAGATTCAGATCTTACATATTTTCCTTTTATAGTTACAGCCAACATAGTAATTTTCAGTTCTAACAGGCAACATGACTGGAACGGTTCAGTGTAACTTTTAAGAAGAATATTTGCAGAGGGTTTTAGTGACAACTTCACTGACTTCAAAAGTTTTCTCAGCACATTTTTTTCAGGTTTTCATGAATTTAAGAGGATTCTTTGTTCAAAATTTCCACATACCTGGACTACTGCTTCATATGTAGCTGTCAAAAGACATGTCAGCACCCAAGCTTTCTCTATGATGCATTTTTTTCATGGACAAGATTTTAGCCAAATTAGTCCACTGAAGGTAAAAATATATTTGGCTAAAAAATCTGTCTTCAGTAATACTGGATACATGCAAAGTAAACTACAGAGTTTATACTGATTTGGGTTTCTTTGGTTGTTTTTTGGGGAGGCTTTTTTCGCATATATGTGTGATTTTATGTTTTTGTTACTAATTAAATCTGCAAATCAGTTCTAATCTTTAAGCTGATTAAAGAAGAGAGTGGTAAAAAAACCAAAGCAAACATTCAGCAAGATCTTGTCTTCAGGGGGTATTGTGTGTAGCAGGGAAGCAAATTTACAGTTCAGACCAGCTAAGAGTGAGATAAAGCCTGTCCTTCCAAAAGTTATTGTCTCTTCTTTATTTCACCAATGTAGCCAACAAAAGAAAGAAGGTGTTGGAAAAACATCTTCTGTATCTTGTCATCTGGTCAGAGGAGCACTCACTTCAGAGAGAGGAGACACAGATTTCCTCTTCCAGAGTTCAAACACTCAGCTATCACCAATTATTACCAGCTCTAGACCCTTTACATCTAGTGGTGCATGTCTACACATGTGTGCCTGGAGTGTTGAGCTGAATTCTCTCTCTCCAAATTCAGGTCAGATGAAATCCAGCCCAGCAGTATCTGCTCACCTGCATAAACAACCTCTTTTGATTGACTATGTACTGCTGGGTTTCACAGCATTCAGTAAGGGTACTGTATAAGGACTTAGGATGTGACTCAGCTGCTCAATGAACTTCACAGAACCACAGAAATAAAAACTGGTTTGGATCAGAAGGCACCTTAGGGATCATCTCATTCCAAACCCCTGTCATGGGCAGGGATACCTTTCACTAGACAAGGTGGTTCAGAGCCCCATCCAGCCTGGCCTCAAACATTTCCAAGCACAAGACATTGTCATAGTTTAACCCCAAACCTGCAGCCACTCACCCACTCCCCCACCAGTGGGATCTGGGAGACAATCAGAAGAGTAAAAGCTGGAAAACTCATAGGTGGAGAAAAAGACAGTTTAATAGGGAAAGTAAAAGCCAGGCACACAAGCAAATTGAAGTAAGGAATTAATTCCCTGCTTCCGATGGGCAGGCAGGTGTTCTGCCATCTCCAGGATGGGCCATCCCCAGCAGGGCCCCATCACAGGTAATGGTGACTTGGCAAGACAAACATCATCACTCCAAATGTCTCCCCTTCATCCTCCTTCTTCCCCCCACTCCCCATCTCCTTTCTATACTGAGTTTTGGCCACCTGTCCTGGCCATGTCACCTCCTGTTTCTTTGCTTTCCCCCAGTTCCCTTGCTGGTGTGGCTGTACGAGAAGCAGAAAAGACCTTGACTCTGTGTAGGCCCTGCTCAGCAATAACAAAAACATCTCTGTATTATCATCCTCAGCACAAATCTGAAACATCTCCCTGTACCAGCCATCATTAAAAAAATTAACTCTACCCCTGCCAAACTGAACACATTAGACTCCTGATTCCATGCAATTTACATCATGTCGTGTCCCACACTATCCAATACAACCCCATTAACTAACATCCCCTTCACACAGGCACATGGGCACCTACAACCTCTCTGGGCAACTTGTTCCAGTGCCTCACCATACTCATAGTAAAGAATTTGTTCCTAATATCTAAGTTAAATCTACCCTTTATCAGTTTAAATCCATGACAGTCCATCCTCTCACTACACAGCCTTGTCAAAAGTCCTTCTCCAACCTCTTTTTTTGTTTGCCTAATGTTGGGCACTTAGTGTTATTTTAACTGTTCTCAAATATGGAATAATATAATCATAAAATTGTTTAGATTGGAAAAGACCTCTAAGATCACCAAGTCCAACCTTTCAACCCAGCACTGCCGGGTCCACCACTAAACCATGTGCCAAGGTGCCACATCTACATGTATTTTAAATACCCCTAGGAATGGTGATTGCACCGCTGCCCTGGGCAGTGTTCCAGTGCCTGACCATCCTTTCAGTGAAGAAATTTTTCCTAATATCTAAGCTAAACCTTTCCTAGTTCAATTTAAGGCCATTTGTTCTTGTTCTGTCACTTGGGACCCGGGAGAAGAGACCTACCTCCACCAGGATACAATCTCTTCTCAGGTAGTTGTGAGGAGCAATGAAGTTTCCTCCGAGCCTCCTTGTCTCCAGTCTAAACACACCCAGCTCCCTCAGCTCCTGCTTAAAATTAAACTAGATTGTCTTACTGTATTTTCAATCATTGTTATGTTATGTTATGGTCTTTATGCTTTTTACACTGAAGTTTGAGCAGACTCCACAGCACTCCCAGGGATACTAATGGAGTTTTGTGTTAAAACTTTATTTCAATAATCATCTGCAAGTTACAATGTAATTCTTAGTGGGTCTTTTTCCCTTTAATGCCTCCCTTACCTTTCAAAGAGGTGAAGGGGTTAAGTATGCCTTCATGTAATTCATTATCAAACCTATTATTTTTTTCTATAATGAATTGTCTACATCATAGAAATGGGAGAACAGATAATTATTTATCAAAAAGATAATAAAGGCCAGGAAGAACACTCTGATCCATTCTAGTGACAAAGCAAATAATGCTGCTTAAATAATTCTCATTTATGAAGAAATCAACTTTGGGAACATTTGACAAAATAATATATCTTCATGCAATTTCAAATTTGTTAAGTGGGTCTCTAAATTGCAGGTTGAGAGGAGCACAAACGGTCTGTACTAGTACCTAACTAGAGCCAGACATAATTAGCATTGAAAATCACTGCTTAAGGAGAATATCATGTATTTCCAGGAATTGTTTATTTGTACTTCTCTGTCACATACTTTGTGGGCCTCTGTGATGTGATGTCTTTCAGCTGTTATTTCTTTCACTGGCATAGTGGCTATATTGGCATATGGAAATAGAAACTATTTTAAATCCACTTTAATTCAAAGAAAAAAAAAAGATAAAACCCCACTAGTAAGCGAGACAGGAAATTCTTCAATTCTGTTGTTAGAAGCTGCAACTTACTGGAAAGTATACTTTAGAAAAAATACAAATTAGGAGGTTGAATATGGGGTGAATGTATAGTTATTTGATTTGTAATGGAGTTCTTCTGGCCATTGTAAGTTTTAAAAAGTCACCAATACTTGAAAGAGCCTCCACAGAGGCTCTGTATGTGCTCATGTTTAGTGCCTAAAAAGTGAATCTGCTTCCTAAAACCCTTTCTCTAAATGGGTAGACTGAGCTTACTAGGATGTCTAGTTTGACTTGAATCTGTTCTGCTTAGTTCTTTTTTTAATACCTCAGTAAGGACAGAGCTCACCTGAGAATGTTACTTAGATTTCACATGTTGAGTTCTTTTAAAAATTGCATGCATAAGATCTTTGGATACATCCAGTTTCAATGCTGAATCTGGAGAAGTGACAGAGTAAAGTAAAAAAAAATAGCAGAGCTTGCTCCCTGGAGCTGGCTTGCAAGTCTATGACATGGTTTATGCTTTGGCTATTTATACCCCAAGGAAGCTTACATTTTAAAAAATGAGCTATGAAAGGAATAAGGTGTTTGGACACAGCAATGTTGAAGTGTGTGGAAAAACTGAGAGGTGAAGCCTTGAGGACCACAAGGAGCACTCATAGAATCAGAATTATAGAATCAAGCTGGGAGGGACTCAGAAGGACCTAAAAATCTGACTTCCTGCTCCTTGCAGGACTGCCTAAAACCAAATCATATGACTGAGAGTGTGGTTCTGGAAGAGTTTCTTTCCCTCTATGATACTGTTTGGATCATGACCCAATATTCAGTTTGACTGGTTTGCAATGTCTGTATCCAAGCTACAAATCCTGTGGCTTGGTTCTGGCCCCTCTGAGAAATCTGGGAGGGCTGAGTAGATCTTTGTTTATAATATTCTGGATTCATCTTCAAAAAGGTTGTAGTATTGCTGACAAAAATGGGAATAGACTCAGAAGTGTTGTGTATATTTCTGCACATCTTTCTGCCTTAAGTAAGCCCAATTGCAGAGACCACAGTAAGAGAGAAAGAATTAAAAAGAGAATTAAACTAAGAGAATTGGTTAGGGGAAAAGGCAGGAAAATTCAAATACATGCAGAGAAAGAGAACTAATGAAGCATGTGCAGCTAAAGAAACTGGGTTAGAGAAAGTCTAGTATGAGCAAGCTAAGGAGAGAAGCAAATGTGATTACCCAAAAGAAGAAAAGTGGAAAATGCATGCTGTGAGTCAGGGAGGCATAAAGAAGGGTTAGATAAAGACCCACATGCAGAGACAACCACACACATCACCCTGAGGGGGCACATTATCTGCAGACAGAGACTAAAACACCTCAAAGGTATGGGAAGAAAACTTTCCTGACTTTCTCTATCACAGGAAAATTGGAAAAAAAGAGCTGAATAATGTTAATAAGATAATGGTGACTGAAAGTCAGAAGCATAGCCAGACTTAGAAAACATGTTTATACCATTTGACATGAATATCAGGCAAGTGTGTATGAAAGTGATAGAAAATAAACATACAACCCCATAAAATGCCTTCTTCATGCTAGTCACTGTCCCAGCTGGTGTATTTTTATCTAATTCCAGACATGGTTGTGGTGAGCACAGCTTTATATTTCTAATATACATTATACTACTGGGAAATAAAGCAGCCATTCCTTAGATGCATAGCTGCAGATGGCACAAGTTTCAGTGCCATCCTTTAAATTACAGTAAAAACACGGGGAACTAGCTGTTGTACAAATAAATGCTAGCATAGATGGTCTCACGAGGCTCTGGGGATCAGTAGCAGCTTTTTAACCTCCTGGTAACATAGTTCAATACCAGTTCAAGGGAGAAACAGCAAAGGAAAAAAGCTCTGTAGCCTGCCTGATTTAAATTGATGGTTTCAGCCCACACCCTTGTAGAAGGGTCAGGAAACATCCACATTACGGTTGAACTGTCACAGGAACATGTTACCCATATCCTTTGGAAATAAAAATCTTAGAGATTTGTGAAAGGGATTATGGCAGTGGTGGCAGAGACCTCAGGGCCAGATTCCAACACATCTGTATTTTGAATTCCAGACACTGGAAAAGCATCAAGTGCTCGTGTAACTGAGGTCAAAAAGAGTTACTTGTTCTCCCCTGAGGTGAGAAATCTTCAAAGTAAAGTTTATTACTGTCTTAATGAAACCAGTCCCAATTGCTATTAAGTGGAAGTAAAAAATGCATTATGCTAATATTATAATTAAAGGACTTACTGCC
>VZTN01018278.1:0-18631 GCA_013400515.1 Erpornis zantholeuca
GAAAAGGGAACGGGAACGGGAACAGACCCGGGAAAAGTGAACGGGAACGGGACCGGGAAAAGGGAACGGGAACGGGACCGAGAAAAGGGAACGAGACCCGGGAAAAGGGAACGGGAACGGGACCGGGAAAAGGGAACGGGAACGGGAACGGGAAAAGGGAACGGGAAAAGGGAACGGGAACGGGACCCGGGCAGGTTGGGATACTGGGCAGGCCTGGCACAGGGTGCCCAGAGCAGCTGTGGCTGCCCCTGGATCCCTGGCAGTGCCCAAGGCCAGGCTGGACACTGGGGCTGGGAGCAGCCTGGGACAGTGGGAGGTGTCCCTGCCATGGCAGGGCTGGCTCTGGGTGGGATTTATGTCCCTTCCCACCCAAACCATTCTGTGATTCTGTGTCTGCTCCTGTCTCACCCCCAGTCCCCCCAGCCAGGCCTGCCCTGCCCCTCAGGGGAAGCTCTCCGGTGACTCCCTGTGCAGCTTCCCTCCAAAAGCGGACCTGGAATGTCGCTGATGGATCACAAAAAAATCATCATGCAAAGCCTCACTCTCACGAGGCTGGGGCTGGTTGTCCTCCGTGATGGTCCCAGTGAAATCCCGATGGGAACAGAGAGTGTTCCAGATACCACAGAATGACAGAACCAGGGAATGTCCCGGGCTGGGAGAGCCCCACAGGCACCATTGATCCAAGGCCTGTTCCTGCCCGTATCCCCCAACAATCCCACCCTGGGCATCCCTGGCAGTGCTGGCCAAACGCTCCTGGAGCTCTGGCAGGGTTGGGAATGTGCCCATTCCCTGGGCAGTGCCAGCACCCTCTGGGGAAAGAGCCTTTCCCAGAAGGACACATTGGGATAAAGATCAATGTTGGAGTGTTCGAGTCAATCCATTAAGTAAACGTTTTTAATTTGGATTAATGACCCATGCCATTTGTGGGCGGGTTTGTGCCAGCTGTGGGGCACTGCCCTCTCTCCCCGGAGTGTCCCCAGGGCGCTGTGGCACCTCTGCCTCTGCCATGGCATCCACGGTGCTCTCCTGGCAGCTCCTTCCAAACCACCTCCGATCCCCCTTCCCTGCTTTCCCTTGGCCTGGGAATGACCTGCCGAGATCCGCAGTGCTGGGGTGGCCCAGCATTCCCGAGTCACGTCCATGCAACGTGTTTATTTACAGCAAATGTTACCTTCCCGGCCGTTTTTATTCCCCCTCTCCTCCTTGCAGCCACATCCTGTGGAAAAATCATCTGGAGCCTGGCTCTGGAGCTGGTTTTTATCACTCCTCTCTCCGGGTGATGAGGAAGATGACAGTGCTGTTGGTGTTTGTTTATAAAAGTGTAAAGCAGTGCTGGGGCAGCTGCTCCGCGCAGGGGGCTGTGCAAATTCCCACTTAGGGAACGTCCCTGATAATCAGGAAGGACAAACCTGTGTTTTCCTGCTGCCGGGGAAGGGCTGGGCTGGAATTTGGAATGAGGCAGTGAAAGGCTCCTGGTTCACTGCCGTGTCCTGGTTCAGTCAGGACAGCAGGTGGCACTTGAGGAACGTGTGTTTTCCGTGGGAAAAAAAAATAAATCCCTTGCTTTTCCTTGGAATGTTTAAAATATCGACGCGGCCAGAGGTGCAGTAAGAAAAGCCAGCGCTGTGCCAGTGTGCGTGGCTGGGCACGGATTGTCCTTGGCCGCACCGGGCACAGGACACGGAGCTTTGGACGCAGCAGGACGTGGCTCCGGCCAGCGGGATATTCCCGATATTCCCGGTATTCCCGATATTCCTGGTATTCCCGGTATTCCCTGCCCGCTCCTGACCGACAGGCACCACCCAGCTGCTCCCGAGGGATCCGGGGAGGGAACACCCCCAGGCCTCGGGAGCTGATTCATTCCCGGGTGCCTTTAGGGAAAAGCCTTTCCTAGAAGCGAGGTTGTCCGTCAGAAAGTGTAATAATGTCAGGGAGACAGAACCCTCGGGGCCCAGGGAGTGAATCAGTGAGTGCTGGAAGGGATTCTTCTGCTGCCATGTCCTTCTCCGTATCAAAAAGTGTCGGCTGAGCTGGAATGTTGGCAGGAAATCTGTGTGCTGAGCTCTGCTCGTTTAATGTTTAGGAAGTGTAATGGAATCCCGGAGCAGTTTGGGTTGGGAAGGACCTTAAATCCCAGCCAGTGCCACCCTGCCATGGGCAGGGACAGCTCCCACTGTCCCAGGCTGCTCCAAGCCCGGGTCTTGGACACTGCCAAGGATCTAGGGGCAGCCACAGCTCTGATTAAAAGCTGAAAAGCCAAATTGGAGCTGAAAAACAACCCCAAGCTTTTAATTTATGACTAAAGCAATGCCCAAGTGGACATGGGGGGACCTGGAGTTCCCAAGCACAATCCAGTGTCCAATTCCATGACTGTCCAGGATATTCCCTTTACTGAATGAGCAGCTTTGCTCACGGATTTCTCTTGTGCTGCTCCTCTTTTCCCGTGTTCCTCCCACAAAGCTCCGTTTAAATATCTTCTCCCCTTATCCCCATAGCTTGTGAACACTTTTATTGGATTCCTGTTTCTATCACAGCACATTTGGCCTTCAGACGAGGGTAAGGAATTGATAATAACCTGGTAAATGAGAAATACATCAGCCATCATTTTACTGTAATGAAAGCGAGCAGTTGAGAATGAATCAATGTGCAGAAAGCTGTTTAATTGGCCCTGCTCTAGACAGCCAATTCCTACCAACGAGCCCTGAAAATCAGTTTCCTGAAGAAAAACTAAATGGCACAAAGGCCAGGAAGATCAAAGGCAGGTAATTAAAGGAAGGCTGCGGTGCTCGCAGCCCTTCCCAGCCCTTCCTGGGGTGCTGCGTTCATGCCACGCTCTTTACTCAGCAGCTCAGGGCTCCCAGGTTTTTAAGCATCACTTTAAAGCACTTAACACATTGTTGGTGCTTTCCAAGACACAGTAATAATAATAATTTCAGCTCTGGGAGTTAAAGGAGTGCAGTGCTTCCAGCGGGGAGATGTGGCTGCTGCAGGCCCTGATTTGAGCTGCAGTGATGGCACTGAGAGGCACGGGGGGCTCGGCTGTTCCTGCCTCAGCGTGTTCTGCTCCTTGGATAGGCAGGAATGGTGGGGTGGGGGCTTGTCTTGGGAGGTGCCACAGCCCCCTGAGACACTCTCAGGTGTGGGGTTTGTGTGGAATCCAAGCAGTGCTCGCTGGAAGGTTGTGGGATGCCCGTGGGCAGTTGGTCATCCGTGGTTTGTTCTGTGCCATGTTGGCTTGTAGAGCTTTTCATGCAAGTGGAGGAGTTGAGATGTAGATCAGAGACTGGGAAAGAATTCCTGGCTGGGAGGGAGGGCAGGCCCTGGCACAGGGTGCCCAGAGCAGCTGTGGCTGCCCCTGGATCCCTGGCAGTGTCCAAGGCCAGGCTGGACAGCCTGGAACAGTGGGAGCAGCCTGGGGCAGTGGGAGGTGTCCCTGCCCATGGAACTGGATGAGCTTTGAGGTCCCTCCCAGCCCAAACCCTGCTGGATTCCATGATGATTCCATGGCACTCGAGCTGCCATGTTTTTGGAATGATTCCCTTCAATGTGTGACCTATGCACAGACCCTGCGTGTCATTTGGTGATTTAATAATTAAAGAACGATTCGAGCCTGCCGAGCTCACATTAAATCACAACAGAAACGTTTGAAATAATACTCAAATGTATTTTAGTTAGAGTTGGTGAATTTCCACTGAATTCACCATTTAAATCCAGGGCTGGAGGGGACTTAAGAGGGATTTAGGCTCTGCCTGGGGTCAGGGTGAGCTTGGGTACAGCCACGACAGGCGCTGGCTTAACCCAGGATGGGCACTCTGGGGAGCCCTGGTCTAGTGAGGGAGGGTTTCCTCTGGCACAGGGCACACACGTGGCACACGCTGTCACACGTGTGGCACACACACTGTCACACACCTATCACACTCCTGGCTTTTTCCCCCCTCCTGCTGGAGGTGCTGGCAGGAGTGAAGGGAGAATCCCAAACCCAGCTACCTTGGATATACGAGTTTTTATTTTCCATCAGCCTCCTGCTTTTTGCTCCCAAACGTGTGATGTTCTGCTCTGCCAATATTCCCTGGCTTTGGATGTCATTAGGGAGGCAGGAATGGGGAATGCTTTGTCTGAGCAGCTTGTGAAACCCCCTCAGCTTTCAAAGGAGGAGCCTTGCCACCTTGTCCATGTGTCCATGTCCACCTTGTCCACGTGCTCTGCTCTGAGCCTCCCCAGCCCCTGTGCTCCCAGAAAAACACAGAATTTCAGCGGTCCCTCAGGTGGGGATGGTGGGAATGGATCACATCTCATTAAATCTTCACTCCCCAGCAGCAGCAGCAGCACGTTCTCCCTGTGACTCTCGGTGGCTGACAGAGCCTTTCCCGCAGTCTCACTTTGATGGAGATGTGGGATTTTCTCCAGCAAATCCCTCCTGTCAGGCTGCTGCCTCAGTGCTGGGGCTCGGCTCAGGGATCAGTCAGCCTCGTGATGCACTTCTCTCCTCTGACAGGGACAGCCACACGTGCGCTTGCCCTCGAGTCTCTTGGCTTTGGCAGCTCAGGTTGGGAGTCTCTTTTGGAGCCACAGGAGGTGGGGTTTAGGTTTTTAAACTCAGACTTCAAAGCAAGTGTGAAATGAAGTCAAGTTTTCCTCGTCGTTCAGGAGAAGCCACCAAGCTGTGAGGGCTCTCCCGAGCCACACCAGTCTGGGATTCCGTGCTTATCCCAGAAACTGCTCTGTAGCTGCTTGCTGCTGTTTTCCTTTCACTTTTCCTTCTGTTCCCCTCCTCTGGGATGTCTTTCAGGGAAGGACTGCAGGATTCCCCTCTGGAATCAGAGGACTCTGTCAGGCAAGAAAAAACCCTCAAAATCTTGTCATTTGTTCCTGTTCCAGCACGTTGCTGGTTCTGATCATTCCGTGGGGACAGCAAAACCTCCTCCTCTGGTGTTCCAGTGTGCCTGGCAAACACAAAAGGCATTTCCAGCACTCCAGGCTGGCAGTGCAGGTGGGCAGGGCCCGGCTCCAGCCCTGGGATGTGGGGGATGCTGGGGAGTGATGCTGGCAGGGCTCTGTGCTCCCGTGTCACCAGAGGAATGGCACTCCCAGCAGGAATCGTGTTCTCCTAGCCTGCTCCTTGAAGGGAGGGGATGTGTTCCGGAAGAACAGACACCAATAAACCAATATTTATAAACTTCAAAGGTGTGTTTGAACCCCAGGTGAGACGCAGGACAAATAATGCCCCCATTGACCACATTAATTACTGTGCTTCACAGAACCCAATTCCCAACACAAACGTCTTGGAGCAGAAGCATTTAATGGGCAAGTGTGGGAGTAAAGGTGAGGCAGGGAAAAAGAAGATCTAATATGTATTCTTAAAAGGCAGGTTGGAAAAGGTTCATGATTTAAGGGGTGGTTGTTAAGGAAAACAAGATGTGATTAACCTTTGCTGTGTGCTGCTCCTGCCCTGCTCTCCTCACACGCCACTAATGAGGAATTCCTGGAATTCCCGGCTCATCCTCTCCAGGAATGTCCATCCCGGTGGCATCTGAGCACCTCCTGCTGCCAGCGTGCCCCTCCCTGTGGGCAGGGAGGTTTCTTTGCTTCCTCAATTTCAGCTTTCCACCCTTCTGCCCGTGGTGGAACCAGCAGCGCTCCGGGCAAGGCTTTGCAGACCAAGTTACTCTTACAAAGTTCAAGTTTGCTCCTTGAAATTTGGTGTGAAGTTGACAAAAGTGTAACTTGGCCGCAGAAATAATTAACCCCTTCACAGCAGTCGATTTTAACCACAATTTTCCACTTTGTTCTTGTAAATGAAATGTATTTGCCAAAGTATCTCTTCCTCTGGCAATCTGCCTCCATAAACAAGTGCTGCAGTCTGTTCACACGGATCCCAGTCCATGGGAATGTGCCAGTTGTACATTTAAAGGGTAAGGAACAATTCCAAAAGAAACTGTACCGACAAGTTTTTGCACTAATTTTAACTCCAATATTATTACTCTGAGCCGTGTTCTTGTCGAAGGCATTGGATTGCACCAAACTCTGAGGGCAGAATTTGTCTCCTCTGGGTGCTGAAGTGGCTCCTTGCAGCTGGAGTTCACTGCTGCTCTCTGCTTTTGCATCTCACTGAGGGGAAATATTTGGCTTCCTCTCCAAACTGTGTTTTAACAAAATAAAACAACAACCAACCAACCAAGGAGGAAGAGTTTGGCTTAAGGAACTGAACAACCCCAAGGAGGGAATAGCTCTGAGGGTCCTCCATGGCTTGCTGGGTCATTCCTAGAGGTGCATCCCTGTGACCTGATCCTCTGGATGTCCAAGGAGAAGCTCGAGTGTTCCTTGGCTCCTGGAGAACTGGGGAATCCCACACAAGGCTGTTTACCAGCCACAATGCAAAAGTGATTTCATTTTCTGGTGTTTACAGGCAATTCTGGCACAGCTTTGCAGTGAAATCAGTCTGTGTCCCTGCAGGGCCCAGGTACAGTGACACCAACACCCAGAGCCACTTCCAGTGTCCTGTTACAGAGACAGGAGTGGCCACGGAGGAGCAGAACCCTTTCTTCCACCTCTTCTCTCTTCCAGTGCAGAACAAAACTCTTGGTGAACTTTGTTTGTCCTTATCCTAAACAGAAGGAGGAGTTCAAAGAGCAGTCTTGGTTCACACCGTGCTCGAACCAAGGCGTGACTCCCAACCAGAGGGAGTTCAGTGGATCCAGAGCTGGAGCCCACCCCGGGAGGTGCTGGGTCTCCATCTCAGGGGTTTGGGGAGCTGACAGCTCAGCACCTCCTCAGGGGCAGAGCTTTTCCCAAAAGCTCCCTGAGCTGCATCAATCACCCTTTCCCCTGAGGCTGGCTCAGACTCGTGGCGAGGGGTGGATGCCGACGCTGGGTGAGGCAGAGGTGGGCACGGGGTACCCGGGGAGGTCTCCAGCTCTGTGCCCAGCGTGGGATCAGGTCACCACGGCTTTGTCTGACCCCACCCGGACCCCGCAGCAGAGTCCGGGGCATCCCCTCCCTCCCGGAGCCTCCAGGGTCCCTCCCGGGCCGAGGCAGGGCGTGATTCCGATCCACTTTTGTTTCCAGCAGGAACCGGGAGCGCTGTGCTCGCTCCACGTTGCCATGGTTATGGCAGAGCCGTTCCCCATTCCCGGAGCCTCCCTGAGGAAGGGACAGATCCGAGGGACGCTGAAAGCCCTCCCCAGGGGCACGGGGCTTTCAGATGTTCCTCCTGCTGTCAGCGCAGTCGGGAGGAGGGAAGTGCCAGCGCCGGGCTTCTGAGGAACAGAAAATCCACTGACAGCTGGAAACTTTTCCATTTAAATTACCTCCCAGGAGGCACCAGCTCGACACTTTGGGCTCCTTTCTACAAGCGGTGCACTTTTCCCCATCAAAGCTGGAGGTGCCCACGGATCAGGGAATCGTGGAATGATTTGGGTTGGAAGGGACCCTAAAGCTCATCTGGTTCCCATGGTCAGGGACGCCTTCCTTGGCCCATGCTGCTGCCAGCCCCACGGGTTCAAACCGTCCCCGNAGGCGTGACTCCCAACCAGAGGGAGTTCAGTGGATCCAGAGCTGGAGCCCACCCCGGGAGGTGCTGGGTCTCCATCTCAGGGGTTTGGGGAGCTGACAGCTCAGCACCTCCTCAGGGGCAGAGCTTTTCCCAAAAGCTCCCTGAGCTGCATCAATCACCCTTTCCCCTGAGGCTGGCTCAGACTCGTGGCGAGGGGTGGATGCCGACGCTGGGTGAGGCAGAGGTGGGCACGGGGTACCCGGGGAGGTCTCCAGCTCTGTGCCCAGCGTGGGATCAGGTCACCACGGCTTTGTCTGACCCCACCCGGACCCCGCAGCAGAGTCCGGGGCATCCCCTCCCTCCCGGAGCCTCCAGGGTCCCTCCCGGGCCGAGGCAGGGCGTGATTCCGATCCACTTTTGTTTCCAGCAGGAACCGGGAGCGCTGTGCTCGCTCCACGTTGCCATGGTTATGGCAGAGCCGTTCCCCATTCCCGGAGCCTCCCTGAGGAAGGGACAGATCCGAGGGACGCTGAAAGCCCTCCCCAGGGGCACGGGGCTTTCAGATGTTCCTCCTGCTGTCAGCGCAGTCGGGAGGAGGGAAGTGCCAGCGCCGGGCTTCTGAGGAACAGAAAATCCACTGACAGCTGGAAACTTTTCCATTTAAATTACCTCCCAGGAGGCACCAGCTCGACACTTTGGGCTCCTTTCTACAAGCGGTGCACTTTTCCCCATCAAAGCTGGAGGTGCCCACGGATCAGGGAATCGTGGAATGATTTGGGTTGGAAGGGACCCTAAAGCTCATCTGGTTCCCATGGTCAGGGACGCCTTCCTTGGCCCATGCTGCTGCCAGCCCCACGTGTTCACACCCTCCTCGGTCTGAAGCACAGCCGAAGGAACCATCCCCAGCATCCTCATTGCCACGGAGCCGGCAGCAATCCCTCTGTGCCCGGCTCTGGAGTGGCTCCCTGGGCTGCATCCCCATCCCTCCAGGGCTGCCCCGCCGGGGAACTGCTGGTGCCAGCCCACGGAGAGTGACCCCAGCCAGGTAATTGCTGGTGCCAGCCCACGGAGAGTGACCCCAGCCAGGTAATTGCTGGTGCCAGCTAATGCAGAGTGACAATTCCATCTTCCAGCCGTTCATCAGCCAGGCTGGGCACATCAGGTGTCACGGGGACATGACAACTCTTGTCAGCGAGGCAACAGAGCCCCGTGACAGCCTCTCAATTGGATCCCTCACCCAGCACTGCCAGCATTAACGCTGCCTTGAAACAACTCCATTCATTATTCAAAAAAGGAAAAAAAAAAAAACCCAACCCAACCCAGTGAGATGCTGACAAAATATGTAATTTTTTTTGAGTCCTAAAAATCCACCTGAATTTGCTTCTTCGGTGCCTTCAGAACAACCTGTCTGGGTTCATTAGGCGCTGCTTTATTTGTTGTCAGTGAAAAGCCAAGCTCAGGTCATTCTGCCAACGAGTGGGAGTCACTTGTTGGCCATGAATGATTCATAACTCTGATTTTTAGTAAAATGCTCGTCTTAAAATCCTACAAATGCTCAGAAGGAAGGGATAAAAATCCCTCTCTCTATTTTCATTAGAATTTGTAATAAATGACAATGTGGGGATTTATTCTTGTGTGGGAGTGGCCTCCCAGCAGAGCCTCCACATGGGGCTTGCCCAGGGTCCCTGAATCCCTCAGGGATGCCCAGGGTGGAATTTTTGGGGTGTCTGTGCAGGGCTGGACTGGATGATCCCTGTGAGTCCCAACTCAGGATATTCCCTGATTCTGTGGTTCTGGAATAAATTGTGGTTTCATCTGTGCCTGTTCCCCCTCCTGCTGCACCACGCTCTTCTCCAGCCTCCCTGCTGACCCCGAGGGTCCAACAGACCCCACAGATTTCTGCAGCCAGTCCAAACACCTTCCTCAGCTCTTTGTACAAAGTCTGCAGGAGGGGAGAACGACTCATCTCCCACTCCTCCCTTCCAATCGTGTTTTTCCTAGCAGTGAGTGCTGTCACCTATATTTTTTAGTTGTTGTGTCTTTATTGTGTCTGTTGGATCCCAAACATTTCAGAAGCCCAACCCCAGAGGGCCTGTGGGTCCCTTTGATTTGTGTGGAAGGGGCTGGAGTTTCAATCAAACCAGGCTCAGGAGGACTCTTGAGCTTTAATTCCCACTGCCAGCACCCATCCCTCTCTGCCCCCACCCTCAATGAGAGAAGGGGCTGGAAAGGGAAGGTCAAGATGGTGTGGTTGGAAATCAGGGAGCTGAACAGGGCTGGGGGGTGTGAGGCCATCCAAACTCATCTGAGGAGCACAAAGGGTGAGTGGCTGGAGCTCCTGCCCCATCCCGAGCAGCCGAGGCCTCTCCTGCTTGCACAGCAATGGCTCCAGATGGAAATAAACCTCCCCGTGGTGTTGCTCACCCTGAGAAGATTTCTTCAGGCACTTCTGTGCCTCACTGGTTCTTGCAGCCTTGGAGTTGTGGGGTTGTTTTCAGTTTGATAAGATATACATATCGCAGCTGCTCTTCTTCTACATCTTGCATTGTTTTCTTCATATATCTGAGATTGTTTCTTTGGCCAAAGAAATCACTTCTCTTTTGGGATTTGTTTTCATCCTTTGTAATTGTACACTGACACTGCTCTGCTCTGTTCACACAGACAGAGACAGACAGACAGACAGAGAGAGAGGATCCCAGAAGCTGAGCAGGCTGAAGGGATCTTTCTCCTTTTCCATCTCTCTGTTTCTCATTGCAAATATAATCTAAATATTCTTATAAAAAGCCTTCTGAGGTCTATCACTCAATCGCTGGAGTTTGTTTGTCCTTGGAGAGGCCAAACAGCAGGCTCAGAACAGCACCATGGCTCCGGAGATCAGATCCCTTCCTCAGGTAAAACATGGAGCTCTCCTCTCGCTCTGGGGTTAAAGCCTCCCGAGGAGGATGAACTCCACTGGCAGTGCAAAAAGTGACCAAATGCTGAGTATTTTCAAGGATTCCTCTGTGTGCTCCCATTCCCACTGCTCCCAGGCAGTTCCTTCTCAGCTTTGGCCAATCTTGGCCATTCCCTGGCATCGTTCAGGGAATCAGGGATGTGGCACTTTGTGTTTATGTGCACATCCTCACACACTCACAGTGTGAGGTTTATGTGAACATTTCATACTCAGTGGGCACAGTAGCACTCAGTCAGAGGCTGGACTCGATGACCTTGGAGATCTTTTCCAGCCTGGACGATTCCATGGCTCTGTATCCTTTTCCAAGCTGTTCTTCCACCTCTCGTGGGGTTTTTTAAACTCTTTCTTTGAGCCCTGAGTTGTTTTAATTGCTCCCCAGGTGCAGTGGGGGGCTCAGGGCAGTGGCTGTGCCTGGCAGACTCTGCTGACCCCACACCCCTCAGCCATGGTCAGGTTTGCTGCAGCCCCAGAGGGACAGGGTGGTGCCCCTGGCATCTCCCTGGGCACAGAAATCCCTTTTGTTACGGACAGGAGGCTTTAGGCTGGCAGCCAGTGGGGTTGGGCTGCTGTGCCCAGTGGGAAAGCACTGCAGTTCCATGGGAGGACCTGGTGTTTCCTTGGGAAAGCCTTAACGTGGCTTGGAGTGCTTGGGGTGGGAGGAAATGGAATGGTTTGATAGGGATCTGCCCCATGCCAGGGAGTCCTGGGATGGTTGGGTTGGGAGGGCCCTCAAAGCTCATCTCATTGCACTCTTCCCTGGGCAGGGACAGCTCCCACTGTCCAAGTGTCCAGCCTGGCCCTGGGCACTGCCAGGGATGCAGGGGCAGCCACAGCTGCTCTGGGAATTCCATCCCAGTCCCTGCCCTCCCTCCCAGGGAAGGATTCCTGCCTGCTGGCCACAACCCCGTGTGCCTGAGCAGTGGGATTGAGCCCAGGATGATTTATTTGCCTTTCCTTTCACACCCCTCTCACACACTCTTTTATAGTTTGATGTGTTCTCAGTGCTTTTAGCCCCACACTTGTCACTCCCCAAGGCTGAGAACTCAGCTCAGCCCCACGGCACCGTTAAACCAGGAGAGCAAACATCCTGGGAGCCCCAGACACCAAGGGCCTCTCCAGAACACATTTGGGAACCTCAGCCAGGCCCAGCCAGGGGGAAGGTTCCTCACAACGAGGGCTTCACTCCNCAAAAACACCTTTTCCCCACAAACTGTGTTTTGGTTTTAATTTTAAGACCAGGGAAAGGCATCAGGATCAGCTGGGGCTGGGAGGGCTGGGGTGAGCCCTGGTTCCCCTCCCTGGTGCCACCCCCGTGCTGGGCCAGCCCCCCCAGCCCTTCCCCCGGGCTGGACCATGAATATTCAGAGATGTAAATTTACAGGTGCAGCCAGGCTCTGCTGAGGATGTGCTCAATGGGAGAAGGACTCCAGCAACTCTCCATGGAAACTCCATCTGTAGCTTTTCACGGGACGTTTTAAATTAAAAGCACAGTTTATTTTAAAAAGTACAGATACTCTTGTAAAGGATGGCTTTGTACAATTAAATGGCAAAGTGTATTAAGGCCATTGATAAAAATGTAAAGATCTTAGTAATTTTAGGTTTCATCTGAGTATGTTCAGAACAAAAACCTTGTCCTGTGCAGTTCTCAGTGTTCCATTTCTGATGGGAATATTCTTGCTGGCAATTACTCTCTTTCTTTTGGCCTGTTCTTCCTTTGTTCCCATTTCCCCTCTCTTTTCCCCCCAGCTCCTGCAGCTCCTGGTGCTTCACCAGCAGCTCCTGTGTTCCAGGGACACACTGCACGTGTCCCTGGTGCTGCTGAGAGCTGCCCTGCTTCTCAGGGCCTCAGCAACAGAAACTCAGAGTCCATTGATTGAGAGATCAGAAATCAGAAGGCTTTATTATGAATTGATATTTCGATTAGATATTAATAAAAAAGAAAGATAGAAAGGAGGAGAGAGAGATCCCTCAGCCTGCTCAGCTGCTGGAATCCTCTGGTCTGTGTCTGTGTATATAACACAAACTATGAAAACAAATCCCAAAATAGAAGTTCTTCCCTTTGGCCAAAGAGATAAGAGGAAAAACAATCTGAGATATTTACATTTTTGTCAACCTGAAAAAAAACTGCGACAAACCCAGTGCTGTGAGAATCAGTGAGGCATAAAGATGCCTAAAAAGTCCTTTCAGGGTTAGGAACACCCTGGAGCCAAGGGCTCAGCAGCTCCAGGGAGAGCCTGAGCTCCCAGCAGGGCAGGTCACAGGCAAGCAGTGCCTGCTACTTCCATTTCCTTCCCCAAAAACTCCTTTACAGCCCCCAGCACTCACCTTGTCTTTCATTAACTGCAGCTGGTAGAGTCTTGACATTTACATAGGAAAATTCCAATGTTCAGATCAATTTGTGCTCCACGGATGTGATTCATTTACTGAGGAAATCGATGGATGCCAGACACTTCCAGCTGAGCAGAGCTTCCTCCAGAGGGATCTTCCACAGGAGCCATGGCTGCCCCTGCATCCCCAGAGAGGGAATGGCCTCAGGCTGGGCCAGGGAGGCTCAGGTTGGACATTGGGAAAATTCCTTTATGGAAAGGTTTTCCAGGCCTGGCACAGCTGCCCAGGGCAGGGCTGGGTCCCCATCCCTGGGGATTTCAAAGCCCTGTGGATGTGGCACTGGGGACATGGGGCAGTGCTGGCCTTGGCAGTGCTGGGGGAATGGTTGGACTCCATGTGCTTAGGGAATTTTCCAACCTTTAGGGTTCTGTAAAGATCAGCTGACCTCAATATCCACTGATGCCTTAGATTTTAACTTTTCTATTTTTCAAATCCTGTGCTGCTAGTGTGACTCTGAAGTTTCCTGGAGCTGTTCAGTGCTGTTCTCTGTGCTAAGATAGACATAACAAAACCTCTAACTCGCTCTCCAAGGACACCCAGAACAAGAACTGTTTCCTGTAGCTCGTTCAGTGCTGTTCTCTGTGCTAAGATAGACATAACAAAACCTCTGACTTGCTCTTCAAGGACACCCAGAACAACAACTGCAAACCACAATCTTGGGGACAGGGGGGCAAGCTTGGGGAAATTCCATCCTTGCCTGGCTCCTGCTTGGGGAATTGATGCTGAGATCCAAGTGGGAAGAACTCGGGAGCTGTCCTTGTCCATGTTGGGATGCACTGAGGCAGGAGCCTCTGGAGCCCAGAGTGTACCTCTGAAGGCCTTTCCAATCAATCCCTCCTTGATTCCTTTATTCCTGCCTGCTCTCTGTTCCTAGGGAACCATTTCAGGCATCACCATGAGCTGCGTGGCTGAAGTTTCTTTCAGCAGAAGTTTCACCCCACAGTCCATAATTAACAGTTCCTAGGTGCACTAACACACACTGGTAATTACTCTTTAGGATGAGCTCACAATCAAAGCCATGATTTAAACCCACATCTATTTCTCCGTGACCTCCGATCCTCCAAAGCATGAAAATATTGATGTTGCAGTAATTAGCTGTTCCTGCTCTGCTAATCCATTAACTCCGTGGTTCTGGGCAGGACAGGGATGGGCTGAGTCAGGGCTCAGAACAGGGAAATAAATTCCATGTGCTGGAGTGGGAGGGCTGAACCCTGGCTCCTCACCAGCATTTACAGTTGCTACTGGTGCTCTTAGCACTGGGAGATGTTATATTGCCGAGAAATTGCTAAAAAATGGAAATAAATGTTGTTTCCAGGAGGTCCTGAGCACCACTGGTGGGAATGGATAAATAAAGTGTGAGGTTTATGGGCTGCTTGGCTGATAAAGGATCCGTGGGAAGAGCTTTAGCACCGCGTGTGCAGCAGAGACCTGCACAGCCAGGGCTCCTGAATCCCCTAAAACCTGGCAAATCCACCCCAAACCTGGCAAATCTCCCCAAAACCTGGCAAATCTCCCCAAAACCTGGCAAATCCCCCCAAAACCTGGCAAATCCCCCTTCCTCAGCCCTGCCTGGAGCACAGCATGGCAAATCCCCTTCCTCTGTGGGAGCTGCTGCCCCAGGCTGCTCCGAGGTGGTTGTGCTGTGGGTGAGCTTCAGAGGCAAGCACACGGCACAGGGACAGGGAGAGAGCTTCAGCCATTCCTTAAAAAAACCATCCCAGGATGTGTGGAAAGGAGTTTAAAATGAATAATGAATGTGGTTTTAATTAATGAGTTGAAATTTGTCATGAAGCAAAGGCGTTTGGATACAGGAGGGGGAAACACAAGGGGAAACTTCTTGGGAAGGAATTGTTCCCTGGGAGGGAGGGCAGGGGCTGGGATGGAATTCCCAGAGCAGCTGTGGCTGCCCCTGGATCCCTGGCAGTGCCCAAGGCCAGGCTGGACATTGGGGCTGGGAGCAGCCTGGGACAGTGGGAGGTGTCCCTGCCATGGCAGGGCTGGCTCTGGGTGGGATTTGAGGTCCCAAACCAATCCCAAATTTGGGATTTTGATCCCAAACCAGTCCTGGGGTTCTGGGTTCTGTTATCTCAGCAGTTAAACCCTAAATCAGCCCTAAATCCCCTTCCTAGCTGAGCCCTCTGCTTTGGACACGTCACAGAATGTCGATTAATCCTCTTTACATGCATGATATTGTTGGGTTTTACCTGTATTTTCCTATTAAAATGCACATTATCTGCACCCCCTTTATTCCAGGATCAGCTGCTTTTATTGCCCTTGCCCAGTGGATGGGGGTCAGTTCCATTTCAGCAGCTCCAGCCACAGATGGATTTTCCACAGAGCTGCCTGGGAATCTGGGGCAGTGAAACAGGAATGTGTTCCAGCAGAACCCAGAGATTTCTGCTGGGGGTGCAATTTATATGTGAGAATGGTTTTCTGGGAAGTGCTTCACGTTCTTCAGACAGAGCCAGACAAAATATTGAAGCTAAAAATCATTTCTCCTCGAGAAACCGTAGCTATTATTCTTTGGGTCTTAGTTAAACTCACATAAATCCTGCCTTGGAGAAATCTCTGTAATTCAAGCTTCATTCTCAGCGATGTCAGGAGAGCGAATCTGAAAATCGGAGATCCATAGGAAACAAAAAAATCCTGCTCAGAGGCAGGACATGGAACAGCTCAGAGCCAGGAGGGCAGGGAGGGATGAGAGGGAAAAGGGAATTATTTCCAGTGTGTTTTGATTTCAGCCACTTCTGAGTCAGCGCTCGGCATTAAGGCTGATAGCTGGAGGTGATGGACTCTGTGTGGAGGCTCCTGGAGATTAATACCCACATCCAGCCACAGTGGGGAAAGAGAAGTGATTTCTCTTTACCTGGAAGAGATGGAGGTTGGGTATAAATCTTGTGGAAAACGGCACCAAATCCTTCTCTGAAAGACTCACTGAGGGGATAAAGGCCCTGCAGTCCCGGTGAGCTGGGTGACAAAGGGTCTGGAGTGCCCAGGCAGGGACCCTGAGGGCTCAAGCTGTGCCAGGAGAGGGTCAGGCTGGATACCTGAGGGAATTTCTACACAGAAATGTTGGCACAGCTCCCCAGGGCAGGGGTGAGTCCCCCTCCCTGCAGAGATTTACCAGCCCTGTGGATGTGGCACCTGGGGACATGGGGCAGTGCTGGCCCTGGCAGTGCTGGGCTGGATCTGAGAGCCTCAGAGACCTTGTCCAACCCAAAGCATTCTGTGGGTCTGTGGTGCCTTAGATTTTAACTTTTCCATGTTCCCAGCCCTGCCCTGCCCAGTGTCACTCTGCAGTTCCCTGGAGCTCGTTCAGTGCTGTTCTCTCATGCTCACACACACACAACAAAGCCTCTCCAGCTCTCCAAGGACACCCACACCCTCCTAGGCCCAACAACTGCAAACCACAATCTTGGGGACAGGGGGGCAAGCTTGGGCAAATTCCATCCTTGCCTGGCTCCTGCTTGGGGAATTGATGCTGAGATCCAAGTGGGAAGAACTCGGGAGCTGTCCTTGTCCATGTTGGGATGCACTGAGGCAGGAGCCTCTGGAGCCCAGAGTGTACCTCTGAAGGCCTTTCCAACCAATCCCTCCTTGATTCCTTTATCCCTGCCTGCTCTCTGTTCCTAGGGAGCCATTTCAGGCATCAGTTTCATTCCCAAAGTGAGCAGTGATGTGCTGAGCACACATTGTTCCCACTGGGAGCGTGTGGATCTGCTGATCTCGTGCAGCCAGAGCATGCCAGAAGGGTTTGGGTCACACCAAACAGGAGCTGGAAACTCTCAATCTGTTGATGTTTTGTCCCATGGAACATATTTCCAGCCAGGCAAGAAAAGCTTGGAATAAATGTGGTGTTTGTGTGTTGCCAAGGCTTCGGAGCTGAGCACGGAGAAGAAAAATCATCTCGGGCCAGGCAGCTCCCAAAATATTCCCAGCCAAGTGGGAAGCTCATGTTTCTATAGATACTGGCACCGGCCAGGACAAATATCCCAGTTCCATAAGCATTCCCAGCCATCCCAGGAGAGAGAAAATTCCCTCTCCCCTTCCTTGGCTGAGCCAGCACTGCTCCCTGCCCAGTCCCTCCTGGTGATGCCTTAAACAGCTCAGCTCAGCCCAGCCCCACGGCACTGCTGATGTGTTCTCAGTGCTTTTAGCCCCACACTTGTACCTCCCCAAGGCTGAGAACTCAGCTCAGCCCCACGGCACCGTTAAACCAGGAGAGCAAACATCCTGGGAGCCCCAGACACCAAGGGCCTCTCCAGAACACATTTGGGAACCTCAGCCAGGCCCAGCCAGGGGGAAGGTTCCTCACAGCGAGGGCTTCACTCCAGCCTCTCCCTGGGGGATCTCTGATCAATATGTTAATTGTGCAAGGCCTGGAATTGTGTGCATTTCAGTGTGAGGTGTGCATGCATTATCAGGGTGTTCCACCTGCACCAAGTGCTGCACCCAAGGATCCTGAAATAAATGTCAAAGTTAAAACTCCTTTTCCCCTTAAACCATGTTTTAGTTTTAATTTTAAGACCAGGGAAAGGCAACAATACAGCCACCAAGGCCTCCTGATAATGCACCACTGCTCAAGGCTCCTCTCCCGTCTTGAGATATTCACTGTTACTCTTAAATAATTTCTTTTATAATGTGGAGAGTGGGTTGAAATTGAACACAATCTTATGCCATTCCCCCCCCCTCCATCCCCTTCTGTTTAGTTCTGACTATTCCAGGCCATTCCCAAATATTTCATTAATTAATTTAGTCTCAAGGGTTGCTATTTTTCAGCATCCAAATCCAATTGTTCGGTGGGTTTCAGTAAATCATCCCTGAGAGCTTTTTTTCCTACTTAGATACTCGTTTTGCACAGCATCAATCATCCTGCTCGTTGACAGGAAAAAATGTTTTCTAAATCTGGCCAGCTTTATTGTTCTCCCTTACATAAACAAAATGATTTATGAAGTTAGAGGAGGCAAGGAGGAAGAGTTGGATGATCTTTTCAGCACTATTTCTTCTTCACCTGGAGTTTTATGCATTTGTTTTCTCCTGGGCTCACGTTGCTGCTGGAGAGGAATTTCCCCTTCCCGGTGACCTCTGTGCTGGAGCTTTTGCACCGTGCCCTGAGATTGGGAAAATCTAAACTTTGTGGCTGCTGCAGGAGGTGTTGGTGGGGTTTAAGTGGGGTTTAACTTGTGATGAGAGCTTGAGGAGTGCATCCAGGGAAGGGAATGGAGCTGGGAAAGGGCTGGGGAATCCCTGAGGGAGCTGGGAAAGGAGCTCAGCCTGGAGCAAAGGAGGCTCAGGGGGGCCCTTGTGGCTCTGCACAAGTCCCTGACAGGAGGGGGCAGCCGGGGGGGGTCAGGCTCTGCTGGCAGGGAACAGGGACAGGAGGAGAGGGAACAGCCTCAGGCTGGGCCAGGGATGGAAATTGGGGAAATTCCTTCCTGGGAATGGCTGCCCAGGGCTGAGTCCCCATCCCTGGAGGGATTTCAAAGCCCTGTGGTTGTGGCACTTGGGGCCACGGTTGGGGTGGCCTGGGCAGTGCTGGGCAAAGGTTGGACTGGGTGATCCTGGGGGGCTTTTCCAACCCAAGCCATGCTGGGGTTCCCTGTTGTTCCACTCCCAGGTTTAATGGATTGCTGGGTGCCCCTGCGCCCTCAGGGTTCTGCTGGGCAGGTGTGCCATTGTCACTGCCCTGTGCCACCCTCACACCTGTCCTGTGCCATTGTCACTGCCCTGTGCCACCCTCACACCTGTCCTGTGCCATTGTCACTGCCCTGTGCCACCCTCACACCTGTCCTGTGCCA
>VZTN01018278.1:33803-47132 GCA_013400515.1 Erpornis zantholeuca
TAACACGGTGAGATTATTGTGTTTATTCCAATTGCATTGCTCACAGCTCAGCACAAAGCCAGCACCGCTCCATAATTCCTGATAAATCACCTTAAAACCACACTTTCATTGCTTGTCTGCCAGGATTTCTGTTTTTCTGGGCTATTTTTAGCTCTAATCTCTGCTGCATCACTCAGGTTATTGTGGCGTTGGCTGCCGAGCTGAGCGCTCAGGGCTCGTTCATTCCTCGAGGTTGTTTTGTGAGGAGAGGAGAGGAGAGGAGAGGAGAGGAGAGGAGCAGGGGGCTCTGAGCCGAGCTGTGAGCAGGGCACTGCCGAGCCTGCTCTGCCTTCATTAGCCCTCCCTTCNGAGGAGAGGAGAGGAGAGGAGAGGAGAGGAGAGGAGAGGAGCAGGGGGCTCTGAGCCGAGCTGTGAGCAGGGCACTGCCGAGCCTGCTCTGCCTTCATTAGCCCTCCCTTCATTAGCAGGGTAATTAAAGCACCAGCACCCCCGGGAGCTCAGGGGTTGGTGTGGGGGTCACTTCTCGGTGGGTATTTGAGAAATCCCAGAGAAAGGCTGGAGAAATGCAAGTTCTTGCTAACCTGTCCTGAAATCCATTTTCTAAGGGAACTTTTTGTAGTTTCCCAGGAGAAAGCTTGGATGAAGAATGTAAATAAGAGAAATGTTGATGCTGAGGTGATTGCCCTGACCAGTGAAATGTCCTCCTCTGCCTTGTTGTGGATTCCTGACTGGGACACAGTCACAGACATTCCCTGCAGCTGAACATGCTGGAGGGAGAAAGATTTGTTCTGTTTTCTTGATATTAATAAATAAACCTTCTGAGAAAATCATGGACATGAGTGGTTTGTGGAAAGGCTCTGGGAAACCAGGGCTGCATCATCACAACAGCTCTGTGCTCAGGGCTGGCTGTGGAGCTCTGTCCCTCGGCTCCCCAGTGTAAAACAGGAGGGAAAAATCCAAAATCTGCCAGGACAGAGATGATCCAGAGCTCTGGAAATGAGCTGTGCTTGAATGGTGGGCACAGCAGCATCCCAGCCCTGCCTCCAGGGGAGGGGAGGATTTAGATGGGATTTTGGGAAGGAATTGTTCCTTGGGAGGGTGGGGAGGACCTGGAATAGAATTCCCAGAGCAGCTGTGGCTGCCCCTGGATCCCTGGCAGTGCCCAAGGCCAGGCTGGACATTGGGGCTGGGAGCAGCCTGGGACAGTGGGAGGTGTCCCTGCCATGGCAGGGCTGGGATGAGCTTTGAGGTCCCTCCCAGCCCAGCCCATTCCAGGATTCCAGGTGTTTTTATGGAAGCCACAAGGCATTTGATGAGCAAAGGTGCATGGGGAAGGCCCAGGAGCCATCACTGACGCAGCCCCACGTGCCCAGGACAGAGCAGTGGCCCCACGGTGGCAGAGGAGCTCCCAGCCCCAGGTGTCCCCGAGCTGATCTGAGCCCAGACCTCAGCAGTGTCACACCCCAGAGCTTCTGGGGCTGCTCATTCCTCACTGTGGGCCACTGATCCCAGGATGATTGTTTGCCTTTCCTTTCACACCCCTCTCACACACTCTTTTATAGTTTGATGTGTTCTCAGTGCTTTTAGCCCCACACTTGTCACTCCCCAAGGCTGAGAACTCAGCTCAGCCCCACGGCACCGTTAAACCAGGAGAGCAAACATCCTGGGAGCCCCAGACACCAAGGGCCTCTCCAGAACACATTTGGGAACCTCAGCCAGGCCCAGCCAGGGGGAAGGTTCCTCACAACGAGGGCTTCACTCCAGCCTCTCCCTGGGGGATCTCTGATAAATATGTTAATTTTACAGAGCCTTTAATTGTGTGCATTTCAGTGTGAGGTGTGCATGCATTTTGGGGCATTCCACCTGCACCAAGTGCTGCACCCAAGGATCCTGAAATAAATCCCAAGGTAAAATCCCCTTTTCCCCATAAACCATGTTTTGGTTTTAATTTTAAGACCAGGGAAAGGCAACACCACCACTGACCAAGCTGTTTCCTCTCCCCTTTCCACATCCATTCAGTGACTTTTATGTGCACTTAGGAAAGATGTGGTTACTTTAATTAGGCAAATTATGCCAAATTACAGCCTGTGTTTTTCTTCTGCCCATTGCTGTAGAGCAATATTCTGCTTTGGGAGGGCATTTAAACCTCTTCAGGGTGATTTATGTATTTTTATGTTCTATTTACACCCATCTCTATCAGATTTGCACAGGTAGAAGAGATTTTAGGGATCACCTTTGTCTCTGGGCCGGGCAGGGGCAGCACACCTTGCTGGGGAGCCCAGGAGCTGGCTGCTCGAAGGGCATTGCTAATTATGAACCATTAATTATGCAGTTTTAAGCCTTACACACACACTCTTGACAGCACCCAGGGACTCTGGCTGTGCTCAGCCTGTGCTGTTCCTCCCTGCCCTCATCTGCTGCTCTCACACTCTCCAGGAGAGGTGAAAATTTGTCACAGCATCCATTTAAAGCAACTTTCCTTTTGTAAAATGCGTGTGGGACAGAGGATTGGAATAATAGACTCTAATTCTTCTCTAAAGCTTTCATTTCCTGGGAAGTGCACTGCAGGCAGGGCTGCTCCAGAGCTGCTGCAGAGATCCACGTCCAGAGCATCTCTTTCCTCTCTGAGCTGCTCTTCTCTCTCTGCTTCTCACATCATTTCAGTGCACAACCACTGCCCAGGCACAGACATCCTCCTTTCAACTGCTCCATTTCCTCTGGGGTGCTTCCTCCATCTCTTGGGGTGATTTTTCTGTCTCTTAGGGTGACTTTTCTATCTCTTAGGGTGATTTTTCTATCTCTTGGGGTGCTTCCTCTATCTTTTGGGGTGATTTTTCTGTCTTTTGGGGTGATTTTTTTATCTCTTGGGGTGATTTTTCTGTCTCTTAGGGTGATTTTTCTGTCTCTCAGGGGGCTTTTTCTCTCCACTGGGGTGCTTTTTCTCTCAGTTGGGGTGTGTTTTCCATCTCTTGGGGTATTTTTCCCCTCTGTTGGGTATGTTTTGTCTATGCTGGGATATGTTTTCTCTCTGTTGGGATATTTTTTCTCTCCATTGGGATATGTTTTCTCTCCATTGGGATATGTTTTCTCCTTGTTGGGGTATGTTTTCTCTCTGCTGGGATATGTTTTCTCTCCATTGGGGTATTTTCTCTCTCCATTGGGATATGTTTTCTCTCCATTGGGTTATGTTTTCTCTCTGTTGGGGCATTTTTTAGCCATTTCCCCATGACTGCACAGTTACCCCAGGCCAGGCCCCGTGCAGGGTGGGTCTCTGTCCCAGCCCTTTGGGAGCAGATGTGGCCAGCACCAGCTGTGAACAGCCTGGTGGTGCTGGGAGCAGCCTGGCCCAGCTGGAGGAGCCTTGCAGGACTCTAATGGGCAATTGCTCCTTGGAAGTCCTCATGAATGATGGAGGGAAAGCTGCTCCTGGAGATGTTCAAGCCCCATCTCCTTCTGGGATGATTTTCCCTCCTCTCTGGGAGTTCCAGGAGTCTTTCCTGGGATGCTGGAGCTTAAAGGAGCCACAAACCACATCTCCCCACCACCCTGAGCTGGGTGAGCAGCTCCAGGGGCCCTGTGGGGCTGCTCACTGCAGGAGGGAGGGCACAGCTGGGATGCTCCAGTGGAATTCCAGCTCGGAGGAGGCAGAGGGCTGGCAAGGCTTCCTCAGGAACTGCACAGAGCCCGAGAAACCTGAACCTTTGAGCACCTGCTGCAGCCTCCTGGAAGGTCACCAGGATGGTCACATTTTATTGGGCAGCTCCTCTCCCTCTCAGTGTGGGAGATTTCTAAAGTTAATTACGAAATCTTTGCCATTAAATATTCAGGAACACTTACTTTTGAGTAGCTCAGGTTTAATTTAGGTTCCTTGAAATTTTAATATCTGACTTTTAATATTTAATGCTGCCCCGAGATGGGTATGGGAATTTAAATTCCTTTTGAATGAAAGGAATCCTGGATTTCTTTATGGAAAAGGCTGAGATGGAGAGAAGAGGAAAGGGCCTGACTTGGAAGGATCCAACTCTTTCTACTTTCACCCTACACATGTGTATTTTATGTGTAGGGACACTGTGGGGCTCACTCTGCTCTAATTGAGGCCTCTCACTTATTAAAATATCTTTAACATGTTTGCAGCACAGTACCAAAAACGAGAACTGTTATGATAATTTTTGAGTTAATTTTTTTTCTTCTGGGAGGGCCCAATTAACGCACACCTCGTTAATTTGTGAGCTGCATTCGAAGGGAAACGAGCAACGTGGGGATTTGTGGAATTATTTAAGGACCTGCATTAGAGTCCAAATGCACCAAAGCACTCGGGGAAGTCTCTGAGCTGCTGGGGTTTGGTGTTTGAGAGCTCCAGGCAAGGCTGGGGCAGCCTGGGGATGAAAAGGGATCTGGGCAAGGGCAGGGAGTGAGGCTGGCCTGGAGGGGAAAGGAAAAGCCCAGGGAGGCTGTGGAGCCTGGCTGGGGGTGCTGAGGGGCACAGGGTGAGGGTGGGGAGAGCAGCAGGGCAGCCACGGGCACGGAGAGGCTGCGGGAGAGACAGGAGACAGGGGGGAAGGAGGTGGGGTAGAGGGAAAAGGTGGGGAAAGGAGCTTGGATAAAGGGGGAAAAGGAGGTTGGATAAAGGGGGAAAAGGAGGTTGGATAAAGGGGAAAAGGAGGTTGGAAAAAGGGGGAAAAGGAGGTTGGATAAAGGGGAAAAAGGTTGGGAAAAGGAGGTTGGATAAAGGTAAAAAGGTTGGGGAAAGGAGGTTGGATAAAGGGGGAAAAGTGGGGAAAAGGAGCTTGGGTAAAGGGAAAAAGGCTGGGAAAAGCAGCTTGGATGAAGGGGAAAAGGTGGAGGAAACGAGCTTGGATAAAGGGGTAAAGGTGGGGAAAAGCAGCTTGGATAACAGGAAAAGGTTGGGAAAAGCAGCTTGGGTAAAGGGAAAAAGGCTGGGAAAAGCAGCTTGGATGAAGGGGAAAAGGTGGAGGAAACGAGCTTGGATAAAGGGGTAAAGGTGGGGAAAAGGAGCTTGGAGGAGGCTGGAGCTGGGCAGGAATTGGCCTCTGCTCCCTGGGAACAAGGACAGGATGAGAGGAAATGGCCTCAGGCTGTGCCAGGGGAGGCTCAGGGTGGATATTGGGAAGATTTCTTCATGGAAAGCATGCTCAGGCCCTGGCACAGGTGCCCAGGGCAGTGGTGAGTGCCCAGGGCAGTGGTGAGTGCCCATCCCCTGTGGATGTGGCACTCGGGGACAGGGGGCAGGGGTGGCCTTGGCAGGGCTGGTTGGATTTGGGAATCTCAGAGGGCTTCTCCAGCCCAAACAATTCCATGGTTCCTTGCGATGTGGCTTATTCCTGGCAAAGGAGAAGGTGTCAGCCCTTAAATCCTGCAGCTGGGGCTCGGCTGCTGTGGGTCCCTTCCAGGGAAATATTTCATTCCATTCGTGCCCCTGGGAATGCCCACCCTGCTGCTTCCCAGGGGCTGTGGAGCAGCAGGATGCTCCTGCACAGGCAGACTTGAGGTGGGATTGGGCTGAACTCGGCTTTCAAAGCAGGGAAAATGTGATTTCATAACGGAACTGGAGGCAAACTCTGCTCTCGAGAGGCGACTTGGCTAAAGGGATCTCGGACTGGGATTTGTCCCTGCGGGAAGATGCAGCTCAGGAAAGGGAAGGTGGGGAGGTAGCAGCAGTTGAGGGCTGGGAGGAGTGACAAAAAGGGAAGAGTGCCGATGGAAATTCATCAGCTGCCGGCTCAGAAGGAGCTGTGAATGTCTCTGGGTGTGAGAGCGCTGCCAGCTTGCAAAGGAGCAGATGTGCTCGCAAGATGGATAGTTGCAAATAGTCAAAATACTGTTTTTTGGGTGGTTTTTTTTTTTTGCTTTAGTGATTATCTTTTTTCATCTAAAATAAATCCAGATTGTGCACAGGCTGGAAAACAAAATAACAATATTTGGAGAGTGGGAGTGTTTATTTAACAGGTGGCTTATTTAGCAAATGCTTTACTCCCAGAAAAATAATATTCCTGCAGGATCCTGTTGGGAACATCTGAGAGCAGGAAGGCGTTTTTGGGGGGTGATGGCTCCGTGTGGGCTCGGGGTGGGCTGCTTTAATTAAGAACATCTGCAGGAGCACTTTGCTGAGTGCATTTGCATCTCTAATTTGTTGGGAGGGGGTGCCGGGGCTGGAGAGGCTCCCCTTCCCTGGGAATGGGGACAGCGAGCGATGTTCCCCAGGGCAGGGTGTCCTTCCCGGTGTTCCCAGGGGTTCCTCCCGCAGAGGGAAGAGCAGGGAGATGCCCTGGGGGCCAAGGGGGAGGGCAGGGGCTGAGCTGCAGGAACAATCCCAGCCCTTCCCAGAGTTTTCCCTCTCGGTGCAAGTCACTCTCTGCCCCTCGGTCACCAGCGCCAGCCTTGGAGTTTGCAGAAGGTTTTGGGGTGATGCCTTTCAGTTTTCACTTTTATATTTTTCCAATCCTGCACTGCCAGTGTAGCTCTGAAGTTTTCTGTAGCTCGTTCAGTGCTGTTCTCTGTGCTGAGATAGACATAACAAAACCTCTAACTTGCTCTCCAAAAATACCCAGAACAAGAACTGCAAAGCTTCATCTTGGGGAGAGGGGGGCAAGCTTGGGGAAATCACATCCTTGGCTGGGTTCTGCTTGGGGAATTGATGTAGTTATAAAAGTGGGAAGCACTCGTGACCTGTGGACATCCATTTAGGGATTTCACTGAGGCAGGAGCCTCTGGACCCCAAATTGTGCACCTAAAGGCCTTTCAGATCAATCCCACCTTTATTCCTTTATTCCTGTCTAGTCTCTGTTTCTAGGGAGCCATTTAAGGCATCAGAGGGATTTGGGGAATCTGAGGGCTTTGGGTTTGCAGGACCATGGTGTCCCCAGGCCTGGGCCCAGCTCCCCCCAGAGCACAGCCAGGCCCTGCCACAGACCAAAGCTCTATTTATATACAATATTCTCCTCACTGGCTGTGATTGCTGCACTGGAACCTGGGCTGAGAGCTGTTTAATAACAATATTTTGAGTAGTCAGGGGATAATTACACACAGATCTGGCTCCCTCCAAGGCCTGGCTTTGTTTTCAGCTGGTGCCTCTCGACATTAGCAAACACAAATGACTCCATGGTGTGGGCTTTTTCCCCCTAAATGTTCTTTATTCTTATTAACCCTTCTGAAGGCACTGTCCATCATCACTGGATGACCCTTAAGGTCCTTTCCAGCCCAAACCACTCCGTGATTCCATGATGGAGTCACTGGTACTGAGCAGTACCTGCATCACAACCCCACGGAGTGTGTTTGGGTTTTGCTCTTCTGCCTCAGCCTGTGGAAAGAATCTTTTCCGAAACTGTTTGTAACCTATAGGAATATGAAAGCACCTGCCAGAGCTCCCAGGTTTTTCCAGAGGAGTGAGTGTTAAATACAGGTGAAGTGCCTTTGATCACAGAAGTAATGAACACAATCAAGTGATTATCAAACCAGAGCCATTCATTTGAGGCCTCCCCCCAGTGTTTCTATGATTTGTCATTTCCAGCAGTGGTGCCATGGGTTTGGGTGGGAGAGGAATTAGAAATCAGGCAAGTTTTGGAACAGGGGAAAGGTTGGGTTGGTTTTTTTGGGTTGCTTTTTGCCTGGAGTGGCCAAACCAAGCCTTCTGGAGGAGATCCCTGTGAGAGAGGCCCAGAGGCCAAACGGGACAGGAGGAGCCTGACAGCAATCCTGGCAGCTTCCCCCACACGGCAAAAGGATTCCTTCAGGCCAGCATCAGCTGGATGAGGAAGCAAGGGAAGGAATTGTGATCCCAGAGCACAGCTCTCAGATAAATGGGCACGTTGGGAATGCTCTGAGCACAGCCCCGTGCTCTCCGTGGGGATCACAGCTGAGAACAAAGCCAAGCCTGCAGTGAGACCCCATCCCCTCCATCCTGCTCCTCTCCATGAGGCTGGGGGGGCCCTGGGCTGGGGGGAGCAGCTCCTGCTGCCAGAGCAGATCCTGCACGTGCCGGGTCCCACCTCAGAAGGGAAAAATCCTCTCCTCCCTCCTTGTGCTCATTAACCTTTACTGGAGTGCTAATTCCCTATTCAAACAGAAGGTCAAAGCCCTCAGCTGCTTTTTTCCCGAGGAATTAAGTGTCTGATCCGCAATCTCGTGGGGAGAAATGCCACGCCAGGAGTGCTCCTCGGAGCCTCTCGACCGCGCTGCTTCCCGAGGAGCGGAGCCGGAGCGGCCGTGCCGGGAGAGGAAACACCGAGGGTCATTAACTCCGGGAAATTAATTCCTTAAATGCAATCTCGCAGCGTGGCCTTTTGCAAAAGGTGCTTGAGGCACTGAAACAGAGAGTGAGGCACTCAGCGAGGCTCCCGGGACGGAATGAGCGCTCTGGGAGGGCTCAGGTGCCTGTTCCATTCTGTGTGACATCAGCCATTCCAAACCTGACATCAGCCATTCCAAACCTGGCATTGGCCATGGAAAACCTGGCACTGGCCATTCCAAACCCAGCACTGGCCATTCCAAACCTGGCACTAACCATTCCAAATCCAGCACTAACCATTCCAAACCTGGCACTGGCCACTCCAAACCCGGCACTGGTCACTCCAAACCCAGCCCTGGCCGTTCCAAACCCAGCCCTGGCCATTCCAAACCCAGCACTGGCCACTCCAAACCCAGCCCTGGCCGTTCCAAACCCAGCACTAACCACTCCAAACCCAGCACTGGCCATTCCAAACCCAGCACTGGCCATTCCAAACCCGGCACTGGCCATTCCAAACCCAGCACTGGCCACTCCAAACCCAGCACTGGCCGTTCCAAACCCAGCCCTGGCCATTCCAAACCCAGCACTGGCCACTCCAAACCCAGCCCTGGCCGTTCCAAACCCAGCACTGGCCACTCCAAACCCAGCCCTGGCCGTTCCAAACCCAGCACTGGTCACTCCAAACCCAGCACTGGTCACTCCAAACCCAGCACTGGCCACTCCAGAGCTGCTCCATCGGCAGGATGGATGTGTCCAGCCTGGGGAGGGAAGTTGGGCTGAGCCCAAGGAACCTCCCGGAGCTTTCGGGTTTGTTTAGGTTGAACTCAGAGGAGCAGAAGGAGGTGGGAGCTCAGCCCTCCCTGCACAAGCAGTGACTCTGTCATTGTCTTCGATGCCTTTTTTAGGGTCCAGGGGATGGGCTGGGAGCTCAGCCTGGGCTGCAGCCTCCTCCTGCCCCTGCCTGCCCCTTCTCCTTGGCTGGGGAGAGAAGGGGACCAAGAGATGGAGATCAGAAAAGAGGGACCAGGAGATGGGAACTGAGAGAAGAGGAGCAAGAGAAGGGACCAAGAGGTGGGGAAAAAGAGACAGGGACCAAGAGATGGGGACCAAGAAATGGGGATCAAGAAATGGGAACCAAGAGATGGGGACCAAGAGAAGGGACCAAGAGATGGGGATCAAGAGATGAGGAAAAAGAGACAGGGATCAAGAGATGGGGACCAAGAAATGAGGAAAAAGAGACAGGGATCAAGAGATGGGGACCAAGAGATGAGGACCAAGAAATGGGGATCAAGAGATGGGATCAAGAGATGGCCTTTCCTCCTCCGGGACCAAGAGATGAGGACCAAGAAATGGGGATCAAGAGATGGGATCAAGAGATGGGGAAAAAGAGACAGGGATCAAAAGATGGGAACCAAGAAGCAGGGACAAAACCACCAGGACCAAGAGGTGGTACCAAGCTGCAGAGCCCAAGGCCTCAGGAGCAGTGCCCAGCGAGGTCTGTCCTGTCCCAGCACACTCTTTGTCCTTCTGCCACTCAGGACACAAAGTGCTGGGGACGATGCACTCACCCATCCTGCTAAAAGCCATTTCCAAACGAGCCACAGGGATTTAGGGGCCATAATTTTTGGCAAACAGATGTTAAATCCTCTTTGTGCAGAAAACAGTGGCAAGTGAGAGCCACTGCTCCCCTGGCTCAGCCTCCCAGGCTCTGTTTTTAAAGGTTTTTGGGGAGGGATCTGCAGTAATTTACTCCAAAGTTAATTTTTTTTCCCCCCCTTGTGGTAAAAAACGTAAAAAGGTCAAGGATAATGAAAAAGCAGTGAATTTGAAATCCCGTGGAAGAACAACTCAGCGCTTTTAGCAGTTCACTTAATCGGGAGAGGCTCAGCGGTTCCTTCCAGGTTTGAAAAGCTTTCCCAGGCTAATGAGCCTCGCTGGCTCCTGCCCTGCAAGGACCGGGCTGGTCAGGCCGGGCTGGAGCAGCCCCAGCCCCGCCTGAAGGGACACAGATGCTGGGCACCTCTCCAGGGCTGCCCCTCCCATTTTTAACACAAAATGGCCTTTCCTCCTCCGAGGGTGTACCCACCCTCGGAGGAGGAAAGGCCATTTTATGTTAAAAAGGGCTACAACACAGAGGGAGGGGAGCCTGGCCCCCTCTGGAAAACCAGGCTGCTGCTGCTCCATCCCTGCTCCATCTCACTCGGGGTGCACATTTCAGCAAGGGTTAATGGCCCCAGAGTGCTCCCGGCGCTGATGGGGCTGGGGAGGGGACGAGCTGGTGTCACTGCAAGGCAACCACGGCGTGGCATGTGCCAGCCCTGTTGGGTTTGGGCTCAGCAGTCCCAAAGGGAGGGGTGGGAGTGCGTTAGGAGGGAGCAGATTTCCCCCTCCGGTTGCCGAGTGGAACATCGATCATCCCGCAGGCAGTTTGGCAGCTGGGAAAAAGGGGATGGGGATGATGAGTGTTCCAACACTTGGCTGATGAGGGGAATTCCTGTGGCTGGAGCAGCACTCTGCTGTCCCCTCTGTGCTGCAGAAGTGTCACTGCTGGGCCGGGGTGGTCCTGCTGTCCCTGTGCCTGTGCCTGGGGCACTGGCTGGGAGCGTGGGGTCACTGTGCACTGGGCTGGCTTTCACTGCTGCCCGTGGGAGGGCTCAGAGGTCACTGTGGGAGAGCCCAGGCCTGCTCTGAGCCGAGGAGAAGGCACCCATCACACTCCTCCTCTTTCTGGGATGGCTGTTGGCAGAAACTCGAGCAAAGCCTTGGGGTAACACTGGCAGTGGGGAGTCATGGAGGCAGCACTGTGGGACTGGTGTGCACCCCTGAACCCCAGGGAGAGACCCCACGGCCTCTCCCAGCTCATCCCAGCCAAGGGCAGGTGGTGATGCCTTAGGGTTTAACTTTTCCATGTTCCCAGCCCTGCCCTGCCCAGTGTCACTCTGCAGTTCCCTGGAGCTCGTTCAGTGCTGTTCTCTCATGCTCACACACACACAACAAAGCCTCTCCAGCTCTCCAAGGACACCCAGACCCTCCTAGGCCCAACAACTGCAAACCACAATCTTGGGGACAGGGGGGCAAGCTTGGGCAAATTCCATCCTTGCCTGGCTCCTGCTTGGGGAATTGATGCTGAGATCCAAGTGGGAAGAACTCGGGAGCTGTCCTTGTCCATGTTGGGATGCACTGAGGCAGGAGCCTCTGGAGCCCAGAGTGTACCTCTGAAGGCCTTTCCAATCAATCCCTCCTTGATTCCTTTATTCCTGCCTGCTCTCTGTTCCTAGGGAGCCATTTCAGGCATCAGTTCGAGCCACTCCTCCCTCCTCCCATCCTGTGGATTTTCTCCCTGCCTGCTGACAGGAGCACTCCCTACCCCCTGAAATATGAATGACTGAAAACAAAGCTTATGAGAGGTGGCAAATGTGCTGATCTCTGCATTTCTTAACATGAAATTTCCTAATAAGAAGGAGCCTTGGAGCTGCTCATGAATTAGGCATCAGGCTCTGGGAACAAACAGCTCTGAAGGTGCCCCAGTAAAGCCCTTGCTCACACAGAGCTCTGGGAGGAGGATTTCTGAGAATCCCTTCCCCATCAGCCTGAGACCTTTGGGCACTGCCTTGCCCTGGCTGTTTCCAGGTAGATTATAGACTTTCCTGGCTGCAGAATAAATCCCTGCCCTTGGAGCTGAGTGAGGGAACACAAACACAACCCCAGCACAGCCTGGCCATCGTCCCTGCCCCACCACATCCCTGCTTGGCAAGGCCAAATTCAAAGCCAATTCCTCCCTTCCGTGCCAACACTGATTCCTCTGCTCTCAGTACTGTGGCTGAATGGAGAATTTTTAATTCCTGTTTTTAAAATTCCCTTTTTTTTGGTCAGCATCTCCTCATTTCAAAGGGTCCTGTGCTGCCGTGGCAGGAGGGGTGTGGGAAGGTGTCCCCATTCCCACAGCCCTGTGGGGCTGGGGAATGCCCAGACCCTTCCCTCTGCCCCAGCTCCAAGGGATTTGGGTGTGCAGGAGACACAGGACAGGATGTGGCAGTTTTTGGTGGCACCACAGCACTGCCAGCCCAGGGCAAAGCCTGCACTGCCAGGGCTGGAGTGCCAGGCTCGAGCTCATCCTTTCCCTGCTGCTCCTCACACATGGCAGCTCATGCAAGGATTGTAAAATTATTGAAGATTCTTTTTAAAGAAATGCTTTCCCCCTCCCTCATTTTTTTTTTTTCTCCAAGGAAACAAAGCCCTCCATGGTAGCTGTGGTTATGGATTATTTACCTCCAGACTGGGCACGAGGAGGATCCAGCCTTAGAAGTAAATGCATATTTAGTCTTTAAGGCATATTTATCCATGTAAATACATATTTTGGTATACACATTCTTCAAAGCACAGTTCTGTGGACTCAGTGGAGGTTTTGGTAGCAGAACATTTGCCATTGTCTATCTCGAACACTTGCTCAGAAAATGTGCAAACAAAGCAGCTGTCACTGTGATGGGTTTAACCCTCCTGGATCTTAGAAACAGCATCGACTCTAAAAACAAACCTATTGAAAAATAAAAAAAAAAATCTGTCTGGCTCTGAAGGATCCTGCCAAGCTCCAAACCCTGGAGAAGCTGCATTTGTTCCCGAGCTGTGAGACATGCCTTAGCTGGGTGTCAGAGCAGTGCAGGGCCAGCAGCTGTGTGACAGCAGTGTCACTGGGAGGGGACACAGCCCTGAGTTACTGCTCTGGGAGGGCCTTCCACACTGGGGGGTTCCAGTGTGTCAGCAGCCCTGATGGGAATACCCTGCTAAGCCTTTTATTTCCAGGCTGGAAAGGTGGGAATCAATAGAGTTATATTTGTGGCCCCACAGACACGAACAGGGTGGGGCAGAGCTCTGAGGAAGCACAGAACAAACCTCCAAGCAGCTGCCCCAAGTGCACCCCACAAAGGGCAGTGCTGGAGCCGGGTGGTGCCTCCCAGCCCCAAATGTTCTCCCACCCCACAGTCCCTGGGATGTGGCTGTCCCTTCTGGGAGTGCAGATCCCAGCCTGTCCCATCCCAGCCTGTCCCTGTCACTGTCCCATCCCAGCTGGTCCCTGTCCCATCCCA
>VZTN01018278.1:47696-106810 GCA_013400515.1 Erpornis zantholeuca
TGTCCCTGTCCCTGTGTCCCTGTCCCTGTCCCTGTCCCTGTGTCCCTGTCCCTGTCCCTGTCCCTGTGTCCCTGTCCCTGTGTCCCTGTCCCACCCCAGCCGCACAGAGCACTCACACCCAGTGCCAGCTCTCTCTCTCTGTGCCCGCAGCTCCTGTCGTGCCCCGGTCGGGGCTGCAGAGCCCAGCGCAGCCCCAGCCCTCGCTGCTCCCTCCCCAGCCAGCCCTGCGGAGCTCCCAGCCCTCGCTGCTCCCTCCCCAGCCAGCCCTGCGGAGCCCCAGCCCTCGCTGCTCCCTCCCCAGCCAGCCCTGCGGAGCTCCCAGCACGGCCCTGCCTCTCCAGAGCTCCCACCCACGGCTCCAAATCCTGCTCTTCTCGGCGCTTTGGCTTCTTTCCTTTTTTTTTGGACTCGACAGTAATGATGTTCCCCCCACAAAGTGAAAACCAAACATTGGGCTGGACAGCTCATCCTGTCCCCCCGTGGCTCTGCCTGGTGCGACTGCAAACATTCAACACTTCACTGGAAATTCTTTTTGTCATATTTAATAAAGCTGCTGCTCATTCTATTCTGTTGCTGGAAGGGTCGGGTTCCCAAGGTCAGGAATCACTGGAATGCAATGTATCACTGGAGTGCAGGATTTGATCCAGCCACAGTATAGAACCCTGTCCCAGTTTTACACGTGTGGGTTGGGTGATCCATTTCCTTACTTCTTCGTTCATAAAACTGCACTGACACAAGACTTCCTGCAGCACCACTGTTTCTAGTGAATGGATTCTAAAATAGAGCACTTTAAAGCTGCAATACAAGAGGGACCAGGATTTCGGGACTGATTCGTTTGAGTTGAGTTCGTACCCTTTCCTTGCGGAATGGGTATTTTAAAATGTTGATATATAAGATAATATAAGATTTAAAAAAAAATGCCACGTTTCTGAAAACAGCAACTGCTTGGCACACGGCTGTAAATGATAAGAGAAATAACACAAGCTGTCACTGAACACATGCAGAGTGACCCAGGATGTTTTATTGCCATCTTTTGGAGCCAGCATCTCTCTGTTTCTGCCCTTTCTCAGCAGAGGCACTGCACGTTCTGGCTGCACACTGGCCTGGGACAGCTCAGACCGAGCCCAGAAAACTCAGAGTCCTCCTTGCTGATAAATGGGATTGCTGTGCTGAGCTTGGGCCTGCTGAGCATTCCCAGGGAGGGGAAAAAATGGGGAACTGGGAAATTTCTGTCACCTGCTGGAGCTCAAAGACAGAACTTGGGAATGATCACAGTGAGAGTGGTGCTGGCCCACCCCAGGCCAGGCTGGATGGGGCTGGGAGCAGCCTGGGAGAGTGGAAGTGTCCCTGTCCCTGTCCCTGGCAGGGGTGGGATGGGGTGGGATGGGGTGGGATGGGATGGGATGGGATGGGATGGGATGGGATGGGATGGGATGGGCTTGGGGATCCCTCCCAGCCCAACCCAGCCCAACCCAACCCAGCCCAACCCAACCCAGCCTGGGATTCTGTGATAAGGATTTTGTTATTCCTGCTGTCAGCAGCTGTTTGTGAGCAAGTCAGGAGCTCTTGGGGTCACCAGGGGACCTGCTGGCCACGGGCTGCTGGCCAGGGTCACCCCAGTGAGTGACACAGGTGTGAGGTTTCAGTCAGGTGTGAGCTGTGAGCAACACTTCACACCAGCACTGCATAAAGTACAATCAAACTCTGTTTCTGAGCTCTAGCCTTCAGCTTGTGACAGGAGTGTCCTCTCCAGGGCTGCAGCAGCAGGGGGTGGTGGTGTGTGAGGGCTGGGAGGTGACAGGGTGCCCAGGGGAGCAGCTCCCCACCTGTCCTGGCTGTCCAGGGAGCTCTCTCGAGGACAGCCACGTGCCCTCAGCAGTGACTGGAGCACCCTCGCTGCCACGGGGATGTGTGCAGATAGGAAATTCTGCTTGATACTCCAGGGATTTGCAGGTATCTCGTGGTGCAAAGCATCCTTTATCATTGCTAGAGCAGCCAAAAACCAGCACAGAACTGAGTGCAGGACAAATGGCAGTTCGGCTTTGCCGAAGGGACAACCCTGGTGTGCACAGCCAGGGGGGAATTTGGCTTTAGGGGAAACCTTCCTACATTCAACAGATGCCACAAAACAATTCTGAGTTCTGTTTTCTGGTGGGAAATGTCGTTTTTACAGAGGTCACCCACTGGTCAGTGGTGCTGGAGGGAGGGACAAGGAGGTGGTGCTGCCCTTGAGCTGAGCCCGGAGCCTTTCCTCGGAGCCCCTAGCACCTCTGTCCTCACCAAGAGATCCCTCACGCTCAAAAGGATGCTCCAGCATTTCCCAAAACACATTCCAGATTTGTTGGAGAGGAAGAGGAAAGTCGTATTTCATGAAGGCACAACCATGCTGAATTGGCAGGAAAGAGGGAAGAGAACAAAAGCAGTACTGCGCAGTGCAGTTATAGTACAAGGCTCATTCTTGAAACCTGAATATCATGCTAGAAGAAAATCTAGATATGTGTAATATTTTGAAGAAATATTTTGAAGGCAATATTATTGGATTTTTTTTTTTTTTTTTTTAAACTCAAAAAAAGGAACAAACGTTTCTGTGTAAATGTGGATAGAATGCTAGTTGAGAAGGGAACTGAATGTTTGTATTGCAGCCTTAAAGAAGCACATTTTTACTGCAATATCCTTTCTTTTTGTAAACTACAGTCTGCGGCTCAGCAGACCATGACTGAATGAGTCTGAAAACTTGTCGATTACAAACATGAAATCACAATTAATATCCTCTAAAAGTAATTTCAGAGTTCTCACGTCTTAAAAAAGGACAATGTGTACTGCTCCACAAGGTAATGCAGCTAATCAAAAAAAAAAAAAAGAAAAAAAAAAAAAAAAAGGAGTCGAATTAAAGTATTTACATAATGAGCAATTCTACAGAAGGCGATCATCCCCATGTAAGCACTGATTATATCCCACGCTGCTTTTAACAAACTCTACCAGATTGGATCCAGTCATCAGCACTTTCAGAGAATCCTTAAAAGCCTTTCGTGGGTCTTTACATTCAGTGCAGAATGATGTTCTTCAGGTAGAATATGCTGCTGAGGGAGGACAGCGTCAACACCAGGGCCCAGCAGGAGAACAGCACCTCGGCGTCCCCGGTGATCCCGTACTGGGCTGTGCTGGGAGCTGCAAAGACAAGGACAGGGGGGTCACTGGCAATTCCCACTCTCAGCCCCACACATTCCCAGTTCGCGGGAGCTATTCCGAGCTGCCTCTCAGGGCAGGATTGCTCCGAGCAGCGGAGGAAAGGCTGTGAGCACAGCCCGGCCCCGCTGCCACCCCGCCCCGGGAACAGCCCTGCTGCCTCCGGGAGCACGGAGCGGTTCTAAGGCGAGCATTTAAAAGTGGGAGTGCTTCGTTTTCAACCGGCTGAGGAATTGATCTGTTTTTTAAGCTCCTGAGCACCGAGATCTGCAGTGCAATCGATGGGAGGGGATGGGATGGAGCTCTCGTGGGGAGCAGCTCGTCTCCTGCCTGGCTCCAGGAGCCAAAGTTTGACAGCTGTGCTCAGCTAAAGACATTAATGCTTACTTCGAAGAAATTGTATTTATTTGTTTACCACAAAGTCTTTCTGGAATTCCTGGGTAAATACACACTAGGTGCAAAGAGAGGGGAAACACAAGGAATCAGAGAAGGAAGGGAGGAGCTGATCCTTGGGACTGGGCTGGGCAGGAATGTCCCTGGAATGTCCCAGCCGCGGCTCAGGGATGGACCCGGGACAAGCCTTGCCCTCGACAGGACAAGGGCAACGTCCTTAAGGTGGATGAGCGTGGATTTAGGTGGAGATTGGGAAGGAATTGTTCCCTGGGAGGGTGGGCAGGGGCTGGGATGGAATTCCCAGAGCAGCTGTGGCTGCCCCTGGATCCCTGGCAGTGCCCAAGGCCAGGCTGGACATTGGGGCTGGGAGCAGCCTGGGGCAGTGAGAGGTGTCCCTGCCATGGCAGGGGTGGCACTGGGTGGGATCTGAGGTCCCTCCCAGCCCAAACCATTCCAGGATTGTGTGAAACCCCTGGGTTTGGTCCTGGGAAGCCACAGGCAGGAGGGAGGACGAGGAGCTGTTCCCTCACCCTGCACCAAACCCCAGGTTTGCTTTCCCAGGATGTGCCCTCCCCAATCCCATGCCTTGCTCAGCCCAAATCCTGGCCCATGAATGTCCCTTTTGTTGCTGCACAGAACCCTGGGGCTCTGTTTTTCAGTGTGTGAGATTTTATTTGGTGCAGAGAACGTGGCACAACCCAAAATCCTCTGCTCTCCCCCCGTGCTGAAAGGGTCAGGCAATAAACCCAAAACAAAACAAGATTAAACTTGGTTTTGGAGCTTAGTTTAGCGACTGATGACTGTGACTAACTGCAGGCCAGGGCACCGCCTCTCCTCTCATTAAAAAGAGACTTTCTGTGCTAAGTCAGGATGACAAATCAACCTTTAATTTATTACAAGGGCCAGGCGAGGAAGCTGAAGCATAACACAGTTGCTATTTCATTTTATGGTAAGAAAAGAGTTTCCCCAACTTAAAGATAATTTGAGCTACGGTGGCTACAAAAGCGAGCAGAAAATTATGTAAATCTGATTTCCTGCATATGAACCAGCTCTGTCTTTCCAAGGATTATTAAATCATTCCTGGATTGTTTCTGCACAAAGGCACGAGAGGAGTTAATGGGGGGAAAATGCACTGACTTGGGGAGATAATAGAAAAGAGTTACAGTTCCCAAAGCTGCATCCACAGGAGAATTGGCTGGGAAAGGAACCTGGAGGAGAAGCAAACCTGGAGAAGCCTAATTATCAATTATGATGTCACTCTAGGCCTACTGGATGACACATAGCTTCAGATATTGGGCTAGGCTCTTAAAAATTCTTAAAAATTAATAATCTCCTGCAGACTTTTTCTTTTCCCCCCTCAGAATTTTGATTAACTTTCCCCGTGGCTCCCTGAATTCTTTGCTGGCCAAGCAAAGTGCTGCTGCTAGATATTAATAAAATTCCACACATTTGTGCTGATGTACAAACTTTATAAATAAACACACCTTTAAAATTTAAAGACTCTTAGCATGGCCTGCCTGGTCCTTGATGAGTAATTATTTTGGTAAGGACTGAGCAGTCCTTGCTTTCCTGAGCATTTGCTGTGTGAGGCCATGCAAGGTCACTTTGTTCTTGGTAATTTTCAAAGCCCTTTTTGATGATTCTCCGTGTCAGACTAAGCCCTTAGTTTAGGGAAAAATGAAAAGGTTTAAATATTTGAGAGCAGCATAAACCAGCTGCTTCTTTCCCCCCACTGAAATATTTCCATGTCATTGTTTCACACACACACACATGAGCTCCCAGTCTTAATATTTATGCAGGGAGATAATGGTGGAGGAATGTGTGATTAGGCTTTAAATAAAAGCTGGAATTATTTGAGTCTGTGATTACACCTGCAGCCATCCTGGGCACTTCCCTAAGCCCCATCCCCAGCATCACACAGAGCAGCAGAGCTGATTTTGGGGAGTGGGACAGAGCTTTGGGTGCCTGGAGAGGGGAAGGGGAGCAGAGCTGGGGCTGCTCTGGTGGGGCTGAAGATTCTCCTCCATCTCAACTCTGGGTGACTCCGTGACAGAAACCAGGCTCAAACTGTCTGGGAGCCCCTGTGCTGACCCTTGGGAAGGGCCAGGAGCCCCAGGAGAGGCTGAGGGAGCTGGGAAGGGGCTGAGCCTGGAGAAAAGGAGGCTCAGGGGGAACCTTGTGGCTCTGCACAAGTCCCTGACAGGAGGGGGCAGCCGGGGGGGTCAGGCTCTGCTGGCAGGGAACAGGGACAGGAGGAGAGGGAACAGCCTCAGGCTGGGCCAGGGGAGGCTCAGGGTGGACAGCAGCAGGAATTTCCCCATGGAAAAGGTTTTCCAGGCCTGGCACAGCTGCCCAGGGCTGAGTCCCCATCCCTGAGTCTCCATCCCTGAGTCCCCATCCCTGAGTCTCCATCCCTGAGTCCCCATCCCCGAGGGGCATTTCGAAGCCACATGGATGTGGCACCTGGGGACATGGTCAGGGGTGGCCTTGGCAGTGCTGGGAACAGTTGGAATCCTTGGTCTGGGAGGGCTTTTCCCGAATGATTCCACGATTTTATGATCTGGTGCTGCAAATTCACCTCAGAGCCCTGGGAGTGAATACCTTGAAGTGCCTTAAAAGGAAGTGAATTTCCATCTAGGAAAAGATTAAAAGGAGCTCCCTGAACGGCCTGATGTCTGAAATATCAAATGACCCAGGATTTAGACGATGCAGTGAGTTTAAAATGTCAGCTGCAGCCACTGAGGGGTAATAATTTACTTTCATGCTGCTGGGTAAGTTGAATTCTCCTCAGCGCCAGAGCAGCTGCATCCCTGTGGATAAGGGAGGAGGGGGACACACACTGAGCATCCCCGAGGGGCTGGGACCCACTGGGGCCTCGTGGGCTCACAGAGGGACTGGGGTTGGAAACTGTTACAAGTGCTTATTGTATTATTGGCTTTTGGCAAATATGGAAATGAATGTCACGTGTGTGATGTTAGAAAACTTAGTTGCATGGATAGAGTTTCTTTGTGGTGTGATTCCTTAGGATTTTATCATGATATGTAGAATGGTTTTTTTTCGTGTAGCTAACTCAGGATAGCAACAGATAAGCAAGGAAATTCCTACACCATGTGGCCAAGATAAGGACTAAGAGCCTAAGATTCTGGAAGGAAGAGTTATTGATCCAATGTGAAACAACAGGATGACCTAAAGGATGTGGTCAGCAGAGCTGGACTTCAATGGATTATCAACTTTTAAACAGACCTGCAAGAAGGAAATAGAGGCAGGATGGAGGGGACTTGAAACCCAAGGGATACCAAAGAAAGGAATATTTGAATGATGCATAGAATCTATGAATATGTATGAATATGTATTTAACAGAAGAGGTTTGTTAGCCAAGGTGTGCATGCCAAGCACCACCCATGTTCACTCTCTTTGCTTCATTTCTGTCTCCTAATGTCCTTTCTATTAAACCCCTTATTAAACATTTAAAATTTTACCAGGGGTGAACCTCGTTTTTCACAAAACCGAGGGTGGAAGGGACCTGAACCATCACCTCAGGGGGAGGAGAAATCCCTGCCGAGGCCAGGGCTGCCCTCGGGGCACAGCCACCACCCAGTGCCAGGCACACCTCGGGTGCCCACGGGCCCTTGCGAGCTCTCCTTTCTTCCAATTTAGAGATTATTGTGCCTAATCCTGATGTTTTACAGCAGCCAGCACTCCTGGAAGTGTTTAAGACACCCTCAGCGCAGATAGGATTATATTCATGCGTCTCTCCTGGTGCTGAATAGAAAGGAACAAAGTAATATTATATCAGTATCTCTAATTAATACAAGAGATTAGGAGAAGTGCTATGCTGGAACACACAAACCAGCATTTCCCAACACCAAGGGCTGCATTAAGCAGAAATAATTATAAGCTTTAATGCTGATGCTGTGTAGACAAAAGCACAGACCCCTTTAGGTTGTCTGAATAAGCAAGACTAATTCTGTTAAAAGGATTATGCAGGGAGATGTTAATAAGCATTTCATTTAACTATATTCAGGTTAATCATTTACTAAAGGAAAGCCTTAATAAATTGGATTTTTTGGTGCAACATTTAAAATGTACAGAGAAGGAAGGAATAAACTAACTCAAGGTCAAAGCAGTAAGGCAAAAAAAAAAAAAAATAAAGAGGATGGGAAAGGCTGGGCTGTCAAATAACGTTCTTTTAAAAGAAAAGATGGGGAGATAATGGGCCTCAGAAGGCTCCAGCGAGGCCTGGGGATAACATCTCTACATTTTGTTACACTTGAAGCTGGTGGAGGATTTATGGCTGTGGAGGAGGTCGACAGTCTATAAAAGACTCTGTTAGGGAGCAGCAGTGGTGATGGGCAGAGAATGCCTGGAGAGCTCTGGAAGCAGCTCCGGAGCCTTCGGGCAGAGGGAGGCTTGGCAGGAGGAGAAACCTCCCGGGGGCCTGGAAGGACTGGGGAGAGCTCGACCTTGGGAGAACAAAACCTTAAAATCTTGTCTGAGAACGAATCAGCCAAGAGGAGGATTTGTTTAGTCCTTATGCAAATGCAATCATCCTCGAGGCTGAGTGCCCGAGCCAGGAGCAGTGCATGGCAAGAGCAGGAGTGAGGTTAAACAGATCAGTCTGGAGGAGGAGGCCCTTGGAAGTGTGTGCCAGGTGGAGGCTGGGATTAAACAGAGCCTTGGCCACGATAACAACGCTGGGAAAACGCTGGGAATGTCAGAAATGTGGAATTCAGCCTTTGGGCCGTGGGCACTGGGAAGGTCCTCTCCAGCCTGGTGTTCTTCTATCCCTGGTGTTCCTCTGTCCCTGGTGTGGTTTGAAGAGTCTCTCCAGGACTGGGCTCAGCCCTGGCACTCTCAGGACAAGGAGGACATGGAGGGGCTGGAGCATGTCCTGGGCAGGGAAAGGACCTGGGAAAGGGCTGGAGAATTCCTGAGGGAGCTGGGAAAGGGCTGGAGAATCCCTGAGGGAGCTGGGAAAGGAGCTCAGCCTGGAGAAAAGGAGGCTCAGGAGGGACCTTGTGGCTCTGCACAAGTCCCTGACAGGAGGGGGCAGCCGGGGGGGGGTCAGGCTCTGCTGGCAGGGAACAGGGACAGGAGGAGAGGGAACAGCCTCAGGCTGGGCCAGGGGAGGCTCAGGGTGGATACTGGGAACAATTCCTGCCTGGAAAGGACTGTCCAGGCCTGGCACAGCTGCCCTGGGCAGGGGTGGAAGCTGTTCTGGCAGGAACAAGGCAGGAATGTCCTATGGGACCCTCCCCACCCCACCATCACCCCCACGAGATGCTCCAGCCCAGGGTTGGGCTCAGGCCATGTCTGGGCAGCCACTCCCTGGCCATGGGGCTTTGGGGCTTTGCCTTTGCATGTTTCCTGTCAGGAAGAGCTCAGCACTGCTGAGACAAATCCCCCTGAAAATCCTTGGGAAAGGACACAGGAACATTGCAGAAGTTGACCAAGAGCTGACTCTGTGGATAAGGCAGAGCTGTGCAGGATAAAGAGTGCCAGGTCCTTAACAGAGAGAGGCTTTATCGTCCTCTGGGATGGGAGTGTTGGCAGAAAGGTTCAGGAGATGAGCCCCAGAAGAGTGATGGGGTTGATAAGAGAGGGCTGTTATCAGGCCCTGTCCATCAGCATTCACACAGGGCTGCTGGCAGGGCAGGAACTAGGAAATGAAATGCTGATTTGTTCTTATTTCAAATTTAAATGAATAAAATAGCATTTTCTGAGTCTTAAAATGGAAAAAAACAGGGACTAGAAGATGATTGCTAGAACTGCAGAAGCAAAAATCAACTGTTTGCTGTGCTAAAATCTGAAAGCTGAGTATTTTAAACACTTGAGACGTGCCACCAGCAATGTCTTAAAGTGAAATATTATCCCAGTGTGTGTTTGTGTACACACAGAAAATGGGACAGGAGCAGTTCTTGTTCCACTCATGAAGACCCCAGTTGGGACACGCCCTGTGTCTGATTCCAAACCGATCTCGACGCTGGTTTTGACTGAGGTAAAACATAAAATACGATATTTACAGGTTGGAAAAAAGAGCCAAGCAATGAACACATGGTAACCATGGCCACCAGCCCTGTAATCCCTAACTGTGGGGCTCTTTGCTGGGAATTGGGGTTCCCTGGCTGTGGGAGCCCTGGTTGTGGGAGGCAGAAGGAGACACATGTGTCCCTCCCTGCCCTCCACAGCAGTCGGGGTCACCTTTCCTGCTCCCCAGCAAGCAGCTCATGCTAAACACTGTAAACAGCAACAGGCTCGCTCCAAACTGCTAAAAATACACCCAGCCCTGGAGAGTTTAAAGTCAGATCGTGTTTGCTTGTGAGGGTGGAGGGGCAGTGGCTCCCACTGTGCAACCAGAGCTCACAGCCCTGGCTCACCGAGGGCCAGCGGGGCTGGCACTGGGGCTATGGGGGCAAAAGGGGTTAAAGGTTGTTTGCTGTTCTCAAACAACCCTCGGGAACAAAGCACTTCCCTGGTCAGCAGCTGCTCCAAAGTGCTGAGTGGTACCCAAAAAATCCCTGCAGTTCCTGGGGTGGGATCCTGCTGTGGCTCCTGCTCAGTCACGGAGAGGAGAAGGATCCAGGGAGAGCTCAGAGATCCTGGCAGGGCCTGAAGGAGCTCCAGGAGAGCTGGAGAGGGACTGGGGACAAGGCATGGAGGGACAGGACACAGGGAATGGATCCCAGTGCCAGAGGGCAGGGATGGGTGGGAGATTGGGAAGGAATTGTTCCCTGGGAGGGTGGGCAGGGGCTGGGATGGAATTCCCAGAGGAGCTGTGGCTGCCCCTGGATCCCTGGCAGTGCCCAAGGCCAGGCTGGACACTGGGGCTGGGAGCAGCCTGGGACAGTGGGAGGTGTCCCTGCCATGGCAGGGGTGGCTCTGGGTGATCTCTGTGGTCCCTCCCAACCCAAGCCATTCCGGGATCCTGTGAATGTCCCTGGTGCTGCCACGGTGCTGCTCTGACAGTGCAGGACAAGCTTCGGTGACAGCTCCAGAACCACCCCCCAGTTTCAACCCTCACACACTGCTCAATGGAATTTCATTCAGACAGAGATAAAGCTGATGATATCAAACAGAAACACCTTCCCTGAAATACTGCAAGGGAAAAGAATCCTTCCAGTGCCTCGATGGGATGAGTGAAGTGAGCCCTGAGCACGGAGAGCCCCGAGTTCAACAGGATGAAATAGTACAGCCCTGATGGACTCGGATTCTGCTGCGAGGAATATTTCACAATCCCGAGAAGCATTTATGAGGAAAATTACTGTGGGGGAACAGAATAAAATTTGGCTTTATGCATCATCCTTTATACTGGAGTCGTGTGCCATTTCTTTGTGCGGCCGAGGAGCGCAGCCGTGTTGGGAAAATGAAACATCCCTGAGGAGCTCTGGGGCCAGGGATGGGAACAGCCTCGAGGAGTGAGCTGCCTTTGAACAGACAGAGGGGATCCGAGCCCCAGTCCTGGCATGCACCCGTGAGTGGTGGGATCACCACCTCACCCCTGCCTCCAACCAGCACAGGAGAAGGCAGAAATCAGCCAAGGAGCAGGGAATTGATGGCTCTGGGCAGCAGGAGCAGGCCCTGTCACCCACAGTCCCAAATCACAGCCCCTGGAGCTCTGGCAGCCTCGGGGCCGTGCCCATTCCCTGGGCACTGCCAGCACCCTCAGGGGAAGAACCTTTCCCAGCCTTACTGAGATACCTGAGCAGGGTTCAGCCTGTCCCTCCCCATGGAAGCATCCTCCAGATTTGCTGCTCCTGCCACAGTCAGGGCAGAGGAAACCATGAACCCAGCTTGGTTTTCTAAGCCCAAACCCTGCTGTCTTGTCTGGAAGAAGTGGAACAGCAGCAACTGTTGAGGTGGAGGGGATCACTGGAGAGGAACAGGTAAATATTGTGTTGTTTCAGGGCGCTGTGCTGGTCCCACAGCTGCTGTGGGGTGGGATGTGTTCAGGGCAGGGCCTCCCTCCTCTCCCACATCTGCCCTGATTTTGGGTTCATTGGCAGCAACCCCAGCCCTGTTCAGCCTCAAGTTAAACAGAAACCAAGCCTGATGCTGGGTCCTGCCTAGAAATCCAAAATTAAACAGGAGAGGGGCTCAGGATCTTCTACTGGACATGGCCAACACAGCTTTGGTTAAGAGGACATCAAGAACAAACCATGAAAGTGCCAGAGAAAGCACTGGGAGAAGCAAGCCACTCATTCCCACTCCCATTCCCACTTCCACTCCCACTTCCATTCCCATTCCCATTCCCATTCCCACTCCCATTCCCACTCCCATTCCCATTCCCATTCCCCATCCATCTGTTGTTGCAGGGTGTGGCACAGTTCTCATCTCTATCCCAGACCAGCAAGTCTGGAAATGTTCCTCAGGGAAGGAGACCCAGGTAGAGCCGAGCACTGAGGCTCTCCATGGGCGATATTCCCACACCAACAGATGGGGAAACTTTGGAGTCACCTGCCAGGGCTCCAGCTGGATAAATTCCCCACTCACACGTGGGATTGATGCCTTAGGGTTTAACTTTTCCATGTTCCCAGCCCTGCCCTGCCCAGTGTCACTCTGCAGTTCCCTGGAGCTCGTTCAGTGCTGTTCTCTCGTGCTCACACACACACAACAAAGCCTCTCCAGCTCTCCAAGGACACCCAGACCCTCCTAGGCCCAACAACTGCAAACCACAATCTTGGGGACAGGGGGGCAAGCTTGGGCAAATTCCATCCTTGCCTGGCTTCTGCTTGGGGAATTGATGCTGAGATCCAAGTGGGAAGAACTCGGGAGCTGTCCTTGTCCATGTTGGGATGCACTGAGGCAGGAGCCTCTGGAGCCCAGAGTGTACCTCTGAAGGCCTTTCCAATCAATCCCTCCTTGATTCCTTTATTCCTGCCTGCTCTCTGTTCCTAGGGAGCCATTTCAGGCCTCAGGATGAGCAGCACAGCCATGGAGTGCAGGCATGGGAAGCTCAGGTTGTTGTGAGAGCGAAGAGCTCTCGGCTGCTGGCGCAGACAATTCTGGCAGCCTGCAATAACTGCTTCCCTGACAATGTGGCTCTCATTTGTAAGTGTCACACTGGAGACAAGGAAAAGCATTTTAATGTGACAGAAAAATTTGACTTGGGAGCTAATTACTTTAATTTGAGAGAATTTTTGGCTCATCTGCATACGTGACAATTATTTACAACTTACATTGGTAATTAGAGGTTGGGTCTTGTGCTGAAATATTGCAAATGGCTTTGGAGACATTTGCTGATCCTCCTAACTTTGAGAGGAAATGAATTTATTAGTAGTTAATATGTAAAATATTTGTACTTCTGACCTTTTGTTAAACATTCTTCCTATATTTTAAATGATTGGTTGTCAGAGCCATTTTTCTCCAAGTGACGTGTGACATTGTAAATAAGCTCTTGAATTAAGCAGCACATTAAATCTCCGTGTTCAGTGGCAACCTTTGATAGTTCTCATATATCAGGAAGACTTTGTTGGTTCTGCTGTGTTGAGGCAATGTCACACAGCAGCGTGAATGATAATTTTTTACACTGAACTTTCCAGTTTCTGCACGGTTTCCACATCATTCTTGTGCTCTTGACAAAGGATGTTGAGTTAAGCAGTTGGAACATGATTTCTCTCCTTTTTTTTGGAGGTATGAGGAAGGAAGTTTTTGGCTGGAAGTGCTGGTAGCCTTTAAGCAAATCTTCCACTGAGGTGGCTGGCAGATGATTTCTAAGGTGTGGGGTTTATTCAGCTTTTCTGTTGATTTTCTTAAGCATTTCTAGAAGGTTCTTCTTGGTCATATTTCTGCACAGTGCATGCATTCCTCTCTTTTTATAGGAAGATTAAATACCCCATAATCCATGGAAATTTATTCCTGACCTGTGCTGGTAGCCAAGGAATTAATCATCAATAGAGTTTTGATTAGAAGAAGGATGATTAGGTGGATGAAATAAATAACAAAGTCCAACTCTCTGCTAATTCCAGAAGTTACAGTGGCACCTGGAATCGTAACAGGGCCTCAGGCTGGGCCAGGGGAGGCTCAGGGTGGATATTTGGGAATTTCCCCATGGAAAGGGCAGTCAGGGGTTGGAGCTGCCCAGGGAGGTTTGCAGTGCCCATCCCTGGAGGGGTCCAAGGAAGGGCTGGGGGTGGCACTCAGGGCTCTGGGCTGGGGATCCATCAGGGATTGGATCTGGGGGGGCTTTTCCAGCCTCAGGGATTCTGTGAGCTGTGTCCTTTCCCATGTGTGCCCTGTGCATGGGCACTGCTCAGTCCTTTGTGACAGGGTGCAGCTTAAATCGAAGCACATGGGAAAAGTCTCCTCCCCAGAGGTGCCCAGAGCTGCTGGCACCCAAAGCAGCTCCTTTTGGCCTGGCTGCAGCACCGTGTGTGCTCGGCAGCAGGAGCACTGCTGGAGCCCAGGAAAGCTGGGAAACTTCTCCTGTTGCTCAGGAGGGTCTGGGACCTCCCCCCTGACATCCCAGGGGGACACAGCCTTGGATCTGTGCCCCTGGGAAAAGCTCCCAACACTTTGGGATGAACTGCAAGCATGGAGAGTGTGAGACAGATTGGAGTTAGTTTATCACAGGGTGGAAAATCAGAGTTTTGGGGTTTGTGGTGTGGAGGTGAATGGGGACAAACATGGAGGGTTCAGGGTGGGGGCCCTGGGTCTTTCCTTCTCCTCCTTCTCCTCCATCCCTGCTGTGCTGGTGGCACTGAGGGATTGCTAGGATGGGTTTGGGGTAGGAGAAATGTGTGAACTAGGATTCATAGTTATTGGTGCACTGCTGAAAATATCTTACACTGGAGCTGTTAATTGGGTAAAAAGTCTTTAAACCATTCTGTGCTCAAGGCCTTGTGACCATTGTGCAGTGATTCTGGCAGTGCTGAGCTCAGGCAGGAGCAGCACACAGAAACTGAGATAAGAACTTAATAAACAACACGAGAAACAAAATCTACACTTGTGACTCCTTTCTTTCCTGGTGTGGGACTGACAACAGAAGGAAAACATGATGCCCAGAGAAACAGGGCTTGTTCAGAGCATGAGCAGGCTGCCCTGGCAGCTCCCCACTCCAGGCCACGCTTCCCTCCCTGCAGCAGAAGCGCCGAGCCCGCTCGTGAGGGATGATTGCAATTTCCACGGGGCTGTGTATGCATGGAACAAACATAACTCAGCACAGCCTGAGCTATTCGCTCTGCAGATCCCAGGGGTTTTTCTGCAGCCCTCGACGTGACATTAACTATTCATGGGCTCGGGAGCGTCCAAACACCACCCCGGGAAAATCGTTACAGCTTCTCAACTTGATTGAGACCTTCCCCGAGCCAGACCCTGCCGCAGCCTGCCCCGGAGTCAGGGCAAGGGGGAATGGGGAGGGTCCAGGGGCTGGGAGCCACCGATGGATCCATCTCCTGTGTCACTGACCCCACTGAGGGATCCCTCTCCTGTCACTGACCCCACTGAGGGATCCATCTCCCATCACTGACCCCACTGAGGGATCCATCTCCTGTCACTGACCCCACTGAGGGATCCATCTCCCATCACTGACCCCACTGAGGGATCCATCTCCTGTGTCACTGACCCCACTGAGGGATCCATCTCCCATCACTGACCCCACCGATGGATCCATCTCCTGTCACTGACCCCACTGAGGGATCCATCTCCCATCACTGACCCCACTGAGGGATCCATCTCCTGTCACTGACCCCACTGAGGGATCCATCTCCTGTGTCACTGACCCCACTGAGGGAACCCAGCTGAGGCTCCACGTGCCAGGTGCTGCTCCGGTCCCTCTCCGGTCCCTCCTCTGGTCACTCCCCCGGTCCCTCTCCGCTCCCTCCTCTGGTCACTCCCCCTGTCCCTCCCCCGGTCCCTCTCCGGTCCCTCCCCCGGTCCCTCTCTGCTCCCTCCTCCGGTCACTCCTCCTCTCCCTCCCCCGGTCCCTCCCCCGGCCCCCCCGTGCCGCTGATTTTTATCAAACCTCGGGATCTCTTTGCCCTTTTCCGTGTGCTGAGCTTTGGGGCGCAGCCTCTCCCCCTGCCTGCAGGAACAGATTGTTTTCCCTTCCAACACCTTCCCTTGCCTTTCCCATGTGCAAATGCCACCTGTAGCCACTCTGACTCAGCTGCACAAGTGCCTTTTCCCTGCCTGCAGCTATCCAGAAGCACAGGATGCTGCTTCCAAGGCAAAGGGAGGCTTTCAGACCCCACTTTTTGCCTGATTCTGGAAGCCTTGCTTTATTTTAATTGTCTTTGTAACTGCGTAGCTCCTGCTCTCCTCTCTGTGCCTATGGATCCTCACTCCAATGAATTCAAACAGCTCTTAAATGCGTGTTATACAACACCGAGGTAAGCATGGATTTCATGCAGGGATTTCATGGATTTCACATGGATTTAAGACGCGTCCTCCTCTGTCTGCAGCAAGGTCTAATCTCTGGAGGCAGAGGGCTCTGGCTCTGCAGGGCCTCAGCTGCTCTCAAAGCTGCTGCTCCAGTCCTGGGGGCCACCCTCTGTGAGCCCAGGGAACTCAGCAGACATCACATAAATCACAAAATATACAGAAAATGTGTGTATTTGGGTATTTGTCCCTTTCCATGGACGTGCAGCTTTCCTTTTTCCCAAAGTGCTTTGAGGTTTCCCCCCTTTATCCAGGATATTTGGTTAGAACAGGGAGGCCCTGGAATAGAATTCCCAGAGCAGCTGTGGCTGCCCCTGGATCCCTGGCAGTGCCCAAGGCCAGGCTGGACACTGGGGCTGGGAGCAGCCTGGGGCAGTGGGAGGTGTCCCTGCCATGGCAGGGGTGGCACTGGGTGAGATTTATTTAAGGTCTCTCCCACCCCAAACCATTCTGGGGTTCTGTGGTTCCGTTCACCTTTACTCACTGTTCCCTAGGATGAATTATTTGGGATGGCAGCAGGAGCTGGTTTGCCATCAGGAGGACTCAGAGCTTTTGCAGCTGCCTGTGGGGGTGAGGGGAATGAAGCCCCCACTTCCAGAGCTGTTTGTGGTGGGATTTCTGCTGGGGGTCCCTTTCCAGAGCCCCTCACCCTTCCTGCCTGCTGCTGCTTCTCCTCTGCAGCTTTTCCTGCTGGTGGAGGATTTTGCAGCAGGAGGCTTTTCGTGCCCCAGCCTTCCCCACTCACTTTTCAGCTTAATCCTGAGGATTTTGGAGACATTATGGCTCAGCTTTGCATATGTTATTACACAGAAGAGAGGAAAAAAACCCCAATAGCTGAGATTTTTCAAAGCTGACTGGGATTTTTAGGCAGGCAGGTTCTGTTAAGAGCCATGCCTTTGAAAATCTCTATCAATTAGTACAGAGTTTTGGTGCTTTTGGGAAGCCAGAGATGGATGCCTTCAAACCAACTCTGATAGCCTTGGAGACACATGCAGAAAGACATATTTTGCCTCAAAACCAACCTTTTTTCCCCTAGTTTGTGCCATATATAACCCCTAAGTACTAAAACCCAGGTTTCTCCAAAACCTGATCGGGAATCAGATCGTGATAATCTGCATTGAACAGGGTGGGATTTCACCTCTTTTTACAAAAACATGTTTCCTTCTGTTCGGAGTTGGCCTCAGTCCTTGTGGGTCCCTTCCAGCCCAGGATATTCTGTGATTCTGGGAAAATTAAACACTAAATGGGGACTGTGCAGCGTGGGAGGGAAGGGCACAGCAGGCTGCAGGTTTGGAATCCTCACTCGCAGCAAGGCAGGCATTGCTCATTCCTGCAGGGTCCCTCTAACCACACTTCTTTGCTTCGACAATTTCCTGAGGATTATTCAAATGACTCCCTGTTTTCCCATCCCGAAACCCGCACCCTGTTTGTTCCAGCGAGCACCCTCTGGAGCTTCCCAAGCCCAGCTGTTCTCTGAAAACAAGCAAGCTCCATTTCTGGGTGGTTTTGTGCAGCGGGAGGTGGAGCAGGGCGGCTGAACGGGAGACAATCACTCCAGAGCGATCAGGGGGAGAGGAAGGGTGAGCTCTGTCACTTCTCCTTGGCACAGAGACGCTGCCATTGTGGGAGGTGATTGAGAGAGAGATGCAGAGCTGAGTCACGCACCTCGGGGATGAGGGGGACAAAAAAGATGCCGAGGTCAATCCTTTCAGGCTGGTGTTTGGGGCTGCTGGAAGTCCCAGTGTCACCCCACGTCACCCCACGGCTCGGTTCAGTGTGGAGTGGGTGGGTGGGAGGGAGCAGCCTGCCACTCATCCACTGAGTTAATCTTGGTGCCAGCAGCTTTTTCTTATGGAAATGTCTGACTCAGCAGCTGAAAAGGGGAAAATATTTTGCACCGCTTCCATCTTAATGAAAAGCACCTTTACATGTTTAATCAGGTGGCTCCGTGCTGCTCTGTGGATCCAGAGGCTCCGTGAAAATCTGGACTTCCTGAAAATCACGAGCAGGAGCAGGTGCCAGAGCACAGGACCAGCTAAAGTGAATTGTGCTTGTTAACCATGCTGGATCAATGGAGCAGCAAGTGGTGATGGGGCCTGAGCTCCTCACGTGTGTCCTTCCACCCTGGGCCAGGACATCTCCCCTCTGCCACAGATGTTGGTGCACATGCAAGAGATAACTGGGGCAGGTCACAGGCCCAGGATGGGCTATCTCTGGTGCCAAAGGGCTCAGGGCTGCAGCTAAGAATCAACATCTCAGTCTGCAAAGCCAGTGTGGGAAGAGATGAAAGAAATATTTTATGGCCAAGAGACACGGTTCTTATGTCTATAAAAGCCCACACAAATTATCACAGAGCAGAAGTCTCTTGCAGCCTCCTGGAGGACTGTGAGGAGATTTCTCCCTGGAGCTGGACGCAGCCCCAGGTCACTTCCCTGGGATTGAGAGAGAGGATTTCAATGTCTGCCCCTTGAGGAACTGGTGGTAAGAAACATTGGATCCTAAGCTGTACTACTTCTTAGCTAGCTGTAATTTTATGGTACCTTTAACTCCATGTGTATATACTAGTATTGCCTTTTGGGTTTTTTTTCCCCTGTGTAGTCTGTCTTAAGTCTTATGTCTGTTAGTTTTGTGTCTATTAATAAATAATCCCTTTTATAGTAGACCAAGTCAGCCATTATTAAAAGAATTTGTGAATCAGAGTGGATTTTGGGGTGCTGCCCAAAGGCCTGGCAATAGGCGAGAGCTCATTTAAACCTAGATCATCCATTTGTGTCACACTTGCACGGCTCAGCTTTGCATGGACACTCTCTGCTCAGAGGGCAAAGCTCTGCCCCTGCCGCTCCTCAGTACTGATGTTGGGGTGCCCAGGGCAGCGGGGCTGGGGTGCCCCAAGTGGGAAACACAAAGTGCAGGGCCTGGGCTTAGCTCTGCCTCGGCTCTGTGCAAACCATCCCCATTCCATCCCTCACTCCCGGCTCCTCCAGCCCAGGAGCTCGCTCTGCTCATGATGCCTGAGGGTTTAACTTTTATATTTTCCAACCCTGCCCTGCCCAGTGTCACTCTGCAGCTCCCTGGAGCTCGTTCAGTGCTGTTCTCCCATGCTCACACACACACAACAAAGCCTCTCCAGCTCTCCAAGGACACCCAGACCCTCCTAGGCCCAACAAGAACTGCAAACCACAATCTTGGGGACAGGGGGGCAAGCTTGGGCAAATTCCATCCTTGCCTGGCTCCTGCTTGGGGAATTGATGCTGAGATCCAAGTGGGAAGAACTCGGGAGCTGTCCTTGTCCATGTTGGGATGCACTGAGGCAGGAGCCTCTGGAGCCCAGAGTGTACCTCTGAAGGCCTTTCCAACCAATCCCTCCTTGATTCCTTTATTCCTGCCTGCTCTCTGTTCCTAGGGAGCCATTTAAGGCATCACTCTCACCCCAAACCTGTTCGAGGCTGTTCCTTCAGGGACCCTGCGCTGCCCTCGTTGGGGCATTGGGGCCATCACCAGTGGCTCCTGCTCTGAGGGAGCTCTGCCCCAAACAGCTGCAGAATCCTGCACAAATCAGGTGAAAGCAAGGCAGGGCTGTCCCAGAGAGCAGTGACACCTGGTGATAAAGGAATATTTACTTAATTGTTCAGAGCTGCTGCACAAACCTCTTACATCCCCACTCTTGGAAGGACACAGGCCGGGCCCGACCAGCACGTTCTTACTGACAGATTTTAGGGCTGTTTTCTTTAACCCAGAGAGATTCCTGGAAAAAGCCACATTCAGCCTTTTGTGGGTTGCCTGGTGACTTGTTAAGAGCTCATCTGGAAAGTTTAAAGAAGGACCAAAACCAGCCTGAAAACCACCCTTGGCAGAGCAGGCCTTGCACCTGCTTGCAGCGAGGGAAAGGAAAAATGCAGCGAGGCAGCTTTGAAACGTCAGGTTCAGAGTAAGGAAATGGCTGATCCTGTGTCATCCTGGGATGTTGTTTTCCATCCCTGGCTGGAAATATTGTTGGCAACTCCATCAAAATGTCCATGTTGCACAGATACTCTAAATGCAGCTGGCATGGAACTGAAATTTCCATTTGGTGCGAAATTCAGACAGGGAAAAGACAAAAAAAGAAGAAGTGTTGCCTGGAATGAGATGGGGAGCCTGGAAGGAAGCCAATATGTATTTTTTTTTTTTCCACTCAAAACTCAACAGGCCTTTATTTGAATTTCTTTAAAACTGACATATTCATGGAGTTTTCAAACAGGCTTTTTCTGACAAGTCCCCTAATCCCCCAAGCCTTCCCTCCCTCAAGAACCCGAGTTTGTCAGATCCTTCCCTGCCAGCTGTAGCTGTAGGCTCCTCCATATTCCACACAGAGTTGGGCCCTCCCTGAAGTTATGGATACACAGCTCTATATACATTTTAAATCTCTGCACATGGCCACCCATCTCATCGAGATGGATATATGCATATTTATTCCTGTACAATTCCTGTAGTCAGCCAGTTCTGGCTGATCAAACCTTCACTTAAAACATATCCTTCTGTGATAAATAAAAACACGGACTGCTCTCTTCCTGCTGGTGAATCACATTCTGGAATCTCCTGCTTCTCTTCTCTCAGTCAGAACTGGGACTTGTCTCAATCTCGTGGAAGGTGTAAATAGGTTGGATAAAGAACCAGGGAATGGCTGGAGCTGTTCCAGGGGGGTTTAGTTGGATATTGGGAAAGGTTCTTCCCCCAGAGGGTGCTGGGCACTGCCCAGGCTCCCCAGGGAATGGGCACAGCCCCGAGGCTGCTCCAGGAGCCTTTGGGCAGCGCTGCCAGGGATGCCCAGGGTGGGGTTGCTGGGATGTCTAGGCAGGGACAGGGGCTGGAGTCTGATCCCTGTGGGTCCCTTCCAACCCAAGCTAACCCATGACTTTATGAATATCTGTGTTTTGAACCCCATTAACTGTGGGAAGGTAGAGCTGTCCTGGGAAGAGCCCTCCCCACGTTCCCGAGGTTTCCATGCTGGAGTTCCTACACACAACACACTCACACCCAACAGATGCTGATCCCACCCACAAAACCACAGATTGATCTGGATGCTGACAACCCCCAGCACCAAGGACACTGATCCCTGAGCAATTCCATCCAGGGTGAGCATCCCTCAGAGGTGGGGAGGAACCTCGGGCTGCCCAGGGAGCCACGGCTCATCCCCGGCGTCGGAAACGCGCGGGGGGGAGAGAGCAGCAACAGGAGGCTGAGCATCTCTGCACCTTCCACATCCTCCACCCTTCTCACAGCCTCCAGAAGCCATTTCACACCTGGCCCTGCTCTGCTTTCCTGGCAGCTCTCAGAAGCACTCCTTGGTTAAAATGTGAAATTCCAGCCAACGGATCGATGTGTGAGATTGTAAAATATTCACGATTCTCAGAGCAGCTTCTTCTCCTAAGTGGGCTTCTCATATTCGTGGGAAAACTCATTAATATTGAAATCCCCACTGACAGAAGGCTTGTAGGCAATACAGTATCAGGGAAAAAACATTCTTGTATTTTACATGCCGGCTTAGAGAGTGGGAATCAATGGACTAAAAACGACCTAGTTCTAGTCCTATTTTTCAGCCGATAGAAAGCAGCTCTTTTGATATTAAATAATGCATCTCTTCAGCAAGCAGTGAATAATATGATTTAGTGTGTTCAAACATTCTGCTGGAATGATGATGCAGGCTCTGAACACCCTGAATGTCACTGAGCACACCCGGAGACGCTCGTTGGGCTTAAACAGAAATGTTTACCTAATTCCACGCGTTCCCGGGGAGGACGTGTTTGTAAACTCTGGTTTACAAACACAGAGTTCACCTGCCTGCAGCAGCAGGTGACTGCAGCACTTAAAGGCAGCTATTTCCCCCAGGATATAATTCCCAGTGTTCCCAGGCGGGTGTCGCTCGGCCGCGGGTTCCCGCAGAAACGTGGAATTATCGGTGCAGGTGCACCGAGCTGCCTGGATACAGCAACCAGCTTCTCCTGGCACAGGAGTTTCACACCTGCCTGCGTTCTGAAACGCAGCAGCAGTGCCCACGATGTGCTCTGAGCTTTCGGCTTTCAGAGCTGAGTAACGAGGAGGTTCAATATATTGATATTTTCTCTTTAGAGATATTCGCCTGTTTGATACCAAACTGCTCCCAGCAAGACCTGATAGCTCCATATCTGTTTTATATCTGTTTCCTGGGACAGAGGAACCTCTGGTGACCTGGGCCTGGGTGCTGGAGGGGGATTCACCATCAGCTGATGGAGGTGGGAGGCTCTGCCTTCCTTCCCAGGTGAGTTGCTTGGGAGGCACCAGAGCAGCCACCGAGCATCGAAAGCTCTCAGAACAAACACACATTTGCTCCTAACAGGATTTAGAAGATAAATTTGTGCTGATCCAGGGTCTGTCACCCAAAATCTGGATCACCTTTTCACACTCGTTTAGTGTTTTGGAAGGAATTCCACGAACAGGGAGAAGGAAGAGCAGATGGGTGCTGGCTGAAGAAACACATCTGGCTCTGTCTTTTGCCCCAGGGCTCTTCCCCACTCCAGAGCTTGCTACACCAGTGTCTCCAGCCCACATGCAAAGCCCTCCAGCTGCAGGAACGTGGTGCTTTCCCCCCAAACAGACAGAACTAGAGGCCAGAAAGAGCTCTGTAAATGCCGAAATTCAGAGTGCAACCCTGCCGATTCTCCTTACACAAAACCACTGATTGATTTAAATGGGATTTGCAACTGCATAAGAGGAGAAAAACTGGAGGGTTTGGCAGCTTTCCCATGAAACAAACAGAGCCTGCTTGAAATGAGGTATTATTTGGTATTCTGGCATATTAAATGCGTTAGATATGCAGAAAGGCAGAGCAGGGAGAAGCAACTGAAGTTCAAGGAGTTGTCCAACCTGCCCAAGTGCTCATTTAAACACACGCTTTTGTTCCTGAGAAAATTAAATAACTTAAGGTCCTTCTCTCTCCAGCTCCAATTTTTATAAAAGTGCCTCACAAGATGTGAAATCATTAATTAAAGAATATTCCTCAATTATTCTCTCTGACCTGTCACAGTTACTTGTTTAGTCAGCGTTAAGAATTCAGCAACATCTTCAAAGGCTTTTCAAGACACCACCTGTGAACTAATTATGCTGAAGGAGGAAAGATTTGTAAGGAGCTCCAGCTCCTGGCGCTGGCTGACAAAACACATACCAACCGTGGCCCCAGTTTTGTAACTTTTTGCAGCTAATTCTACATGCTCGGAGCATTGTCGCTTGAAATTAGGAGAGTAAATCCCCAGATGTAGGGAAAAGGGCTCCAGCAGAGAAATGCGCAGGGTGTCACCAGGGCTCTCCAACACGGCGTTGCTTTGCATGCATTAAAAACCTCCTAACTGCTTCATCCCCTGTTGTTGGGAGCTGGGGAGGATCCTGAGAGCTCCCCACGACTGCTGCAGAGTCCTCACTTTGTACAAAGAGCAACTTCTGAGTTTGGTCTTTAAGGAGGACCCTGGGAATCTCAAGCGGTGCTGATGGAACATCAAACACCTCAGTGATGCCTTAGGGTTTAACTTTTCCATGTTCCCAGCCCTGCCCTGCCCAGTGTCACTCTGCAGTTCCCTGGAGCTCGTTCAGTGCTGTTCTCTCATGCTCACACACACACAACAAAGCCTCTCCAGCTCTCCAAGGACACCCAGACCCTCCTAGGCCCAACAACTGCAAACCACAATCTTGGGGACAGGGGGGCAAGCTTGGGCAAATTCCATCCTTGCCTGGCTCCTGCTTGGGGAATTGATGCTGAGATCCAAGTGGGAAGAACTCGGGAGCTGTCCTTGTCCATGTTGGGATGCACTGAGGCAGGAGCCTCTGGAGCCCAGAGTGTACCTCTGAAGGCCTTTCCAATCAATCCCTCCTTGATTCCTTTATCCCTGCCTGCTCTCTGTTTCTAGGGAGCCATTTCAGGCATCACCAGCATTTCCACCACCATAGTTTCCCTTCATTTCTGGGAGAGCCTTGGCCTGCAGCTCTCCCTCACCCACCTGTGGTCAGACTGACTCACTTTGGGGTGTTTCATCACCTCTGGCTCAGCACTGAAACCCTACAAAGGATCTGTGTCCTTCCAGCAGCAAAACCTTCTCCAGGGAAAACATTCCCTGAAGCTGCACTGGAGTGGTAAAGGATGGTGGTAATTAGCTAAATAGCTGCAGAGCCTTGATTGAGCAGGAAGGAGGCTGATCCCCTGTTTTCTGACTGATGTGAGACACAAGGATGAGTTCCTATGGAGGATCCATGTTTTGTGGATGAGGGAAGCGGGGCAGGCAGACAGACCCAAAGGACTCTTGGCCAAAACCTCCTGGGAGGACTTTAAGCAAAGTCAGAAACGTTGTCCCTGCTCTTGGCAGGGGGTGCAACCAGGTGATTTTAAGGTGCCTTCCAGCCCAAACCATTCTGTGATTTATGATAAATCTAATTTTCCTCTCATAAGCAGCTCTGGACAAACAACCCAGGTTTTCTGCCACCACCTCCCAGCCCAAGCTGCTGCCTTCCCTGCTGGTGCTGCAGCACACGAGGGACTCAGCTCCTGACACTCTGGGAAGTTTTTCATTGCCTCTGCAGCTGAGTAACTTGGTAACAATAGTGCTGGCATTATCCAGCTATTTACCAGGCTAAAATTAGCCAAGTAGAGGGAGTATCAGAGTGTTATTTAATTATGGAAGGCAAACAGAACAGTTCATTGCAATGTCACTGCTGGTATCAGGGCTTATTTCCAGGAGGAAAGACTCAATACGAAATTTTCGACCATTTCGAGAACTGTCTCTAAACCTCCTCCCCCTTTCTGTTGTCTTTCAGCAGAACAGATGTTGGTTTTCAACTGCAAACCCAGCTCAGAGTACGTTCCTTGGTAATTTAAAATTGGATTTGCTCATGTAGTTTCATAACTGTTGCAATTTCAATGATTCCCAAGTTTTGCCTCTGTTGTGTTCAGAGGTTTTCGTATTCTCAATTTCACATTTGGAAAAAGCCCTCTCTAGCCCACCGTGCTTTCAGAATTAAGAGAGGGATCTTTATTAAAAGGCTCCATCCCTTTCCATTCCCCCATCTCCATGCCAAAAATACAGATGATTTTGCTCATGTGGTGCAAATTTCTGCAGACAAAAATTCAAACACATCTCGGAGCTGTGTCACTCGAGCAGCAGTTTTTGGAAGTGAGGAATGACTGTGCCTGTGTTTGAGTGCTCACTGGTGGAGATTAAACCCAGAAATGTTCCTGGAGTCCATTCCAGCTGCAAGCATCCAGCATTATCCCTCCTTCCCTGAGCAGAGCTTGGAAGGGGGTCAGGCTGAGGGCGCTTTTTAGGGAATGACAAACCCCAGGGTTAAACAGCACCCGCAGTGAAGGTCTCCTATCACCACTCTGCACAACCAACACAGCGGCGACTCTTCCCTTCCCCTCAGCTTCTGTTCACTCCTAAAATAATTCAGCTTATTTCCAACTCCTTGGTAGCCCAAGGTGGAAAATCCCAAGGATGGGGATGTTTATTGCCAGTGCTATCAGCTCTTTGCAGTGCAGTCCCCCTGCCATGGTGTGGGTTTGGATGGAGGCTGCTCCTGCAGGCACCGCTCCGAGGGTTGGGGTGGCTCTGGCACAGCTCAGGCTGTGCCCTAAAGGGGAGGGGACAGGGCACAGGCTGTGCCCTAAAGGGATGGGGACAGGGCACAGGCTGTGCCCTAAAGGGATGGGGATAGGGCACAGTCTGTGCCCTAAAGGGGATGGGGACAGGGCACAGGCTGTGCCCTAAAGGGGAGGGGGACAGGGCACATCTCCAGAGGAGATGGAGAGCTTTGGGAAGCTCCCTGGGGCCTCGGGAAGGCAGGGATGCAGCACCTCTGCCCCCCCAGTGACACCAGAGCTTGCCCTCCCTAAGCTCTTTAATTAAAGGACTGGAGATTTAAACACTTGTCTTGCTGCTCCCATAAGTCTGAGGGTGGTGGAACCACCTGTGCCAGGTTTTCCTTNCCTAAAGGGATGGGGACAGGGCACAGGCTGTGCCCTAAAGGGATGGGGATAGGGCACAGTCTGTGCCCTAAAGGGGATGGGGACAGGGCACAGGCTGTGCCCTAAAGGGGAGGGGGACAGGGCACATCTCCAGAGGAGATGGAGAGCTTTGGGAAGCTCCCTGGGGCCTCGGGAAGGCAGGGATGCAGCACCTCTGCCCCCCCAGTGACACCAGAGCTTGCCCTCCCTAAGCTCTTTAATTAAAGGACTGGAGATTTAAACACTTGTCTTGCTGCTCCCATAAGTCTGAGGGTGGTGGAACCACCTGTGCCAGGTTTTCCTTCTTCAACCTTTGGTTTAATCTGCACTTTTATCTGCCTCACTTGGTTTAATCACCTCCCTTTCTGTGGCTTTCTGGTGCAGTCCTTCTGATCTTTTTACCTCAGTTAGGAAATAAAAGTACACATCTGGTGTAGGTTGAGGAAAATTCTGCTGCTGTTTGCCTCGCAGATGGGATATTGGGAAGGAATTGTTCACAGGGTGCCCAGAGCAGCTGTGGCTGCCCCTGGATCCCTGGCAGTGCCCAAGGCTGGGTTGGAGCAGCCTGGGACAGTGGGAGGTGTCCCTGCCATGGCAGGGGTGGCTCTGGGTGGGATTTGAGGTCCCTCCCAACCCCAACCATTCCATATCTCTATGAGCAGCTCCACTGAGGGTGTCCTGCTGGGGAGAAGCAACAGGAAATCCCCGAGAAAATGGGGATGCACCACAAACACCCAGGACCTTTTAACACCTGCCAGGCACGGGGAGAGGCACTCAGCTCCCACAAACACCTCCTGGCACTGCCAGTGAGAAGCACCTCACAACAGCTCCTGGCTGTGATGAGCCAGCGAGAAATCTGTAAATGCTCACACCGACACCCACATCAGCAACAACACCAGCAGAGATTGGAAGGGCGAGGTGGTTCCAGAGCAGGGAGCTGCCCACGAGGAGCAGTGCCCTGCACAGCCCCACCGGGACAGCCGGGAGGGACCCACGGCAGGAACAGGATGCAGGAGAGGCTGCTCAAAACAGGGAGAAAGAGGACAAGACACAGAGGCTGGAGGGAAGACACACCAATGGAAGCACAGAGAGGGAGGAGACAGTCCAGCACTAGCACAACACAGCCTCCCGGGCCAGCCCGGGCACCGATGGCAACCTGCAGGCACCGACCCTCCTGCGGGCACGGTGGGGATACTGACCTGGGCTTGAGACACGACTAGAGGTAGTAGGCTCAATAATTTCTACAAAAAGGGAAAAGGAAAAGAAAAGAAAAAAGGAAAAAAAATATAAAAAAAAAGAAAAAAAAAAAAAAAAAAAAAAAAAAAAAAAAAAAAAAAAGAAGAAGAGAACATTCGGGAGTTAATCACACATGGAAGACAAGTACAGAATGAGACAGCAGCAAACAGTCATGCAAGAGACAGCACAGTTTTATCTCGAGTGGGGCTGGGCCGTGGGCAGAGCTGCAGGGCCCCGGGGCTCTGTGCACCCCAGCACTGATCCTGGCCCTGCATTTCCTGCACACCAGCAGGGCCATCACAACCCCACCGGGCCAAGCTTTTGCCCCTGGAGTTCTCGAGGCACCGAAACCTGGCTAAGAGAAGGGCTTTGTTCACCTCATTGAAGGCAATTTCCTCCCATGAATATCAGTCAAGGTAACAATTTTGAACAAAGAATGTTTTAAAGCAATAGTTTTGTGCTTCAGTGAACTTTTAAGGAGGCACATCTTTTTAATTATTGAAGACTTTCCAGAAGAAAACATTTCTCAGAAACATCAAACCCATTTGGAAGTTGTTTACTTCCCCCAGGGCAACCAATACAAACAGGCAAAGTTAAGAGAAGACACAGTTCTCCTGCATCCAGCCTAATGAAACAATCACCTGTGGCTTTTCATTATAATTTGACTTTAGAATTCATTATTCTGGGCCTTTTTATTAGCTTTGAATAGCGCTATGCAAAATGAAATACCAGTCCCAATTAATCTTGCACGGAAGCAAGCTCCCATCTCAATGCAGCAATTCAATACTCCTCATAAAAAAGGTTTAACAAAATTACCAAACTCAAAAGATCATTGACCATATCTTGACTATAACAAGAAACTAATGAAAAAAAATGGGGGCGAGTTGACAAGCAGGGATGTGCAGGGAATGGCTGAGCACACACCAGCTCCCTCAATTCTGAGGGGCCCTTTCCACCTACAATTGCTTTTTCAGGTTAATACTGTGCAAACACGAGCCCCAGTGAAATAGCAGACAAATATTTTCCCAAATAAAAAGTTCTGAAGTTCCTTTACCCAACTGCTAAACTTCTGCTAATGCAGATGAATGTTTCCAACCTTAAAACCAATTACTCCACACCTTGACAAACACACCACGGGCGCTGACGAACCCAAATCACGTTTCTGAAGTAAAATGGAATTTGAGCTGTGTTACACTTTTAATTGCCATTAAAATCCGTGGAGTTGGTGACACCTTCAGCATGAAGAAGGTTTTGGGTACTGAGGTTTCCCAGCCCCGTGCAGGAGCAGTGGGAGATGGGTGGGTCCATCCCCAGCTACCCCACATCGCTTCCACCCTGGCACCCTGAGGGTGCTTTCCATGCCAGAGCATCCCAGGGACGTGCACTTGGCTCCAGTGAGCAAGAGGAAGGATGGGGAGGATCCTCTGGAGGCTCTGTACTGCAGAGGTCTCTGCTCAGCTGGCCAAGGCACAAAGGAGGCTTTTCCCCAGAATATTGAACAGAGAGAAAACAAAATCCCCCAGAAATGCGTGAGGCACCAAACTGATTTCAGTGATGCCTGAGTTTTAAACAGCTCTGGACTTTGTGGCATCGGCGTGGGTGGGGAAAGGGGGAAAGAGCCAGGACGATGCATTTGTGGGGTTTGGATCACTGCTGCAAAGCCCAAATGTGCTCTCTCAGGGCAAGGGAGGCACCTGGAGCCCTGCTGGGGTCAGGGCTGCTGCAGGGGACATTGGGGATTGTCCCCAGGCAGGAGGAGCTGCTGGGGCTCACCACCAGGGAAAGGAGGAACTCACCACCAGGGAAAGGAGGAACTCACCAGGAGGGAAAGGAGGAACTCATCACAAGGGAAAGGAGGAACTCACCAGGAGGGAAAGGAGGAACTCATCACAAGGGAAAGGAGGAATTCACCACCAGGGAAAGGAGGAATTCACCACCAGGGAAAGGAGGAACTCACCAGGAAGGAAAGGAGGAACTCACCAGGAGGGAAAGGAGGAACTCACCAGGAGGGAAAGGACGAACTCACCAGGAGGGAAGGGAGGAACTCACCAGGAGGGAAAGGAGGAACTCACCATGAGGGAAAGGAGGAACTCACCACGAGGGAAAGGAGGAACTCACCATGAGGGAAAGGAGGAACTCACCACGAGGGAAAGGAGGAACTCACCACCAGGGAAAGGAGGAACTCACCAGGAAGGAAAGGGGGAACTCACCAGGAGGGAAAGGAGGAACTCACCACAGCAAATGCTCCCCTGGGAAAGGAGGCTGAGCTCCTGCACAGACAACCCCAACTTCAGCAGGAGAAACAGGAATTGAGGTCAAACCAGAGACTCAGAGAAAACAAAAACCTACCCAGGTTCCCTCCATCTTGTGTTTTAATAGTGTGTTTTATGAGTTTGACAATAATTTGATTTAGTGCCCTTAAATTTCTCCCAGACCTTCACATTCTGAGCAGTTACAGCCTCCTCGTGGATAATTGTCAGCCTGGCTCAAGCGCGTTGTGCAATGAAGACAAAAGTTATTTTTCTGGCTACCTTAAGTTAACAGCATCTTTTCCTTGGGAATTTAGGAGTCACTCCTCGTGACTGTGGCTTCCTAGGAAAGGAGAAGTTGCTCTTGCTGCAGATGAACTCCATTCTTTCCAACAATCAGGCAAATTAACACACTCGATCCGTACAGTATTTCATTAAAAAGCAAAATACCCCATCCAAACCAGCAGGGGTGGTGCTGGGATCGTGTCTCCTTGGGAAACATTGGATGTAGACTTAATTATAGGTGCTTAAGGTAGCATGAAGTCACAGATTCCTGGCAGCATTGAGGCTGGAAGCGAAGGCTGTGATTTCACGTATTATTCTTGCAAAAAATCTCATTTTTAAATACATTATTAGATCAAGGCATTGGAGAGACGGATCTATTTCCAGTTTCAAGTTCTAAAACTCTTTGCAAATCTTTATTCATGAAAATGTTCAGGTCTATAGAGAGAAAACAAAACCAGCTGGTTTTGTAGAATCACGCTAGGCTGGTTCATTCAAATTAAAATTTATTAATGACTCCTTAGGAGCACTGGGAGGCAGGGATGTGTGGGGGAGAGTGGCACCACCCACCCTGTGCTTCCCTGGGACCCCAACCCTACAGCATCAGGGCTGCTCAGATTTCCAAGGGTGCTCGTGGAAAAAAACATCTGCAAGTCTAATGGAAACCCATGGCTTTCTGTGCCATTCCTGTGCCTGCCGTGGGGAATCCTCCTGGAGATGAACTTTGGAGCTTTGTTCCCCAGAGCAGAGGAGGAGCAGTGAGTGCCCAGCAGCTCTGCCCGTGCCAGAGCTGGTGCAGGACCCTGTGTGCCCTCAGTGCCACCTCCTCCGGGGAGGCAGGACAGCCAAACCCGGCTCGAGGGTTTAAAGTGGAGCTTTAAGCCAGGCTGGGTTCAAAAATATGATATATATATATAGAATAGAATAGAATAGAATAGAATAGAATAGCTATTCCTGGTTTTAACCAGGAATGTTCAGGGCACAAGGATATTGGGACAGCATGCCTGGGTGCCAAACAAACACAGGAAACTGGGGATTTCTGCCCACCATACCCCAGTGCCCTCATCCCCTGATTCACTTCCTGGCCTGAACTTGTCAGTGGAGGAATTTCTCCTCAAATCCAAACGAGACCTGCCCTGGGGCACCAGGGGGAAGCTCTGACAGGCACTGGTGTGGCTCTGCTGGTGTGGGGAAGGGGAAATGCCTGTGCAGGGATCTCTAGCACGTTGTCATGGGAAGAAGTAAAGCCCAATGTTCTCCTTAAAATCAGTTTTGGCTGGGGGTGGTGAGCTGGACCTAAGGCTGGAAATCACCCAGCCTCAGGCAGTCAGCAGCTGAGTGGGTTTAAATGAAGGGGGAGAATAAACCCCACAGATTTGTAGCTCTAATCCTCAAAAGGGAAACCTTTGGAGAACATAAGCACTGAAGACAGCTGGGCCAAGGAGGTGAGGTTAAATGTCAAGGACATTTAGTGCTGCCTTTTACCAAAGACACAGAGGTTGTATCTAGAAATTCCTTTCTGATCCCAGGCAGAACAGAGCTGGCAGAGAAAACCTCTTATCAAAAGGGGAAACCACCCCATGAAAGGCTCCCCAGCACAAGGAGGCAAATTACAGGGAACAAAAGGAGTTGCCTGCAAAAGGGCCACGTCTGGGAAAGGCAGAACACAGCTCGGAGAGGGAACCTCCTCAAACCTGAGGGAAGGCACTCCCTGACCCCAGAGATCACAGAATCATTAAGGCTGGAAGAGACCTCCAAGATCACCAAGTCCAAATTAAACACCACCATGTCCACTGAACCATACAGTGAAGGAATGAGGTACCCTGAGAGAAATGAGAGCCCCTCTGCTCACAGAGGTGAGGCAGAGAAATCCAGCATGGACACAAATCTATTTTTGTCCTGGTTTTATCACAAGCTGAAACCCTGGCATTCTGCATAAAGACATGGAAATGGAAATTGCCAGACCAAAGTTAAAGCAAAATTCAATCAGCTCAGGAGGCCGAGGTCAGAGGGATTTAAATATGTTTGCACATAAAATTGTCAAAACAACTGTAAATTCCTGGGCAGGGAGGGCAGCGGGGATGGAGGGACTGAGAATTAGAGACATGCTCGAGGAGGGCAGGACCCACAGCTGACACCCAAGGCTTCGGGAAAATACAGCCTGGAAGCAGCTATTAGAGGGTACAGGCAGGTAAAAACAAGCAAGTAAATAAACCCTGACTTTTCATTTACTAGAGGCCAATTACTTGTAATTATCTGCCCAGCAAATCTCCTTGTGTGTGCTTAGGGAGGCAGCGATACCTCAGCCCCTGTTTGCACATCAAAGGGGAGAACCGAGGGCAGATTGCTCCGGAAACCCAGCGTGGATCTGCACCTCCCCAGCCTGGCTGTGCTCACGCTGCTGCTCCTCGGAGCTGCTGGAATAACCCCGGCTCCTGAGAGGAGGAAACTCGATTAATTTGGGCAGGGATTACCCGGGGGGAGCAGCCTGCGGCGGGAGGGATCAGAGCCACTGACCCAGGCGTGCTCCAGGCCCAGCCTCTCAGTAGAACAACCCAAACTTTTATCCCCAGAGACCACGGGGAGCTCAGCAGGAGAACACAGCAGTGATTTCAGTCTGTGCCTGCAGCCATGAGAGGAGAGCCCCTGGCTCCCAGAGGAATCCATCGCTCCCAGCAGAGCCAGCAGCAGGCTGGGCACTGCCCACGGCACTTCCAGCTCCTTCCCGGCTCATCCACATCTCCTGGGTTGCAAAACAGGACATGACCAAAAGCGTGTGTTCTATCCCCATCCTCCTGAGCTGCTGGAACCAGGCGGGGCAGTGCTCCCTGCCTGCTCCCTCTGGGCTATCTCCTGCCCATGGCCCAGCAGTGCTTGCCCATGGCTCACAGATAACTCTGGGCTATCTCCTGCCCATGGCCCAGCAGTGCTTGCCCATGGCTCACAGATAGCTCTGGGCTATCTCCTGCCCATGGCCCAGCAGTGCTTGCCCATGGCTCACAGATAACTCTGGGCTATCTCCTGTTCATGGCCATCAATCCTTGCCCATGGCTCACAGATAACTCTGGGCTATCTCCTGTCCATGGCCAGCAGTGCTTGCCCATGGCTCACAGATAACTCTGGGCTATCTCCTGTCCATGGCACATCAGTTCCTTATCTCAGAGCTCACCATCCCACTGGGAGATGCTCCACCCAGAGGGAGGAACCAGGCATTCCATCCTGGATATGAACTGGGATTTTGAAAACCACAGATAGCTTTTCCCACTGCATTTCCCAGAGGACAAGAGCTCCATACTAGACTGGTCCTTCTGAGGAAGAGTAGACCTTTCTCCAGCAGAACCACAACCATCACTTGAGGAGGACACAGCCACCATCTCCTGGGGCTGCCCCTGCTGCCCTGACTGCCAGGGTGTCAGCTCCTGTCTGACCCTGTCAGTCTGAACCAGTATTCCTCCTGCCTTGTTTTATAAATATATATGTGTATATATAAATATTAGTAAAGATCTGTTATTCCTATTTCCCGTATCTCTGCCTGAAAAAGCCCCTTGATTTCCAAATTATAGTAATTCAGAGGGAAGGGGGTTGCATCTCCCATCCCAAGGGAGGTTTCTGCCTCCCTTGGCAGACACCTGTCCTTTCAAACCACAGCAGTGCCCACGCTCATTCCCAGGTCTCTGGAGCCCCCTCCCAGCACGAGCTCAGCACCAGCCCATCCCTAGGAGCAGGTCCGGAGTTACAGCTGTCAATCCCAGTTTTTGTTACAATGGAACCTCATTGATCACCCTGCAGCTGCTCCAAAACCAAACTGCTGCGTTTGGTGCAATTAAAGCTGTTAGAGGTTTTAAAAATGGAAAATGTGCTGTGCTGTGAGTAAGGGCACACCTGAACTCTGGCTGTGGGAGTAAAAGGCAGTGCTGGAATGCAATTCCCAGCGTTTTTCACTGGTTCAGGGGCACAAAAGCCAACCTGTTTTCCAATGAACACCAACCCTGAAGTGTTTAATTGCTTTCCTGAGCTGTGCCATCAGTCTCTGCCACTCCTCAGGGATTTGGCAGGGGAGGTTTAGGTCGGAGATCAGGGAAGGTCCTTCCCCGAGGGTGCTGGGCACATTCCCAACGCTGCCAGAGCTCCAGGAGCATTTGGGCAGCGCTGCCAGGGATGCCCAGGGTGGGATTTTGGGATTGTCCTAAGGAGAACATTTCCCAGCTGGAGAATACACAAACCTCACTTTCCAATCTGCATCAGTCCAGTTGCTCGACTTTGATATTTCGACTTGGAGGAATCAATGGCTGGACCAAAACACAACCAGCAGTTAAATACCAACTCATTAGTTAATTAAAAAACCCCTCATAACTGCTTCAATTTATGACCTTTGATAATTAACTGGGTTTATTTAAGCTAATCTCCCCCAGGCTTCATCAGCTTTGTTAAAGATTAATGATTTATTGTGAAATTGAGGTCTTTAAGCCTAGGGAAGGCAGAGCCTGTTTGAGTACCACAGAAAATGCAAAAACATTTCATAATAAATCTTTTGGATGGAAACTGTGAGCGGATGGGGCAGAGACATGACCTTAATTTATTCAGTGTCTTTCTCTCACCCTTAATATTTTGCAATTACAATTAGAGCTTTTCTGCAGGTTTGAGTTATTACACCTTAATTGCCTCGTAATGGTTTATTTTATTTAAATGGTTTATTCTTTTATTACAGGATGATAAATATTTAATAGCTCTACGCCGGTGAGACGTTAAAAAAATAATAATTGTGAGCTCAAAGTTTGAGTTCCAAAATTGCCAGGGAGTTTTCTCACTCCGTCCTCCAGCAGCTCTACACCTCCAGCTGATTGTTTTTCTTGATAGCAGGAGTTTTTCAATAAATATTCAAGTGTTTTTGAGGCTGTGGAAAAGCACATTATGGACACCTTTGTGTGCCCTGTTGTGAAATAAGTCCAGGGGAAGGGAATTTCTGAGAGCCTCCAGGTCTGTGGATTCCAGCCCCGAGTCCCACACTTGTTCTCAGCTGGCAGCACAATGAATTTCAAATTTGACCCAAATTCTGATGGAATTTGATTTTCTTCTGGAAAGGCAGAGAAAGATACTAAACATATTGTTTTAATGCCCCAGTCTACTAAAAGCTTTTTTTATTTATTTATTTCTAAATAAGTTCCAGAGTGAACCATCATGTTTTATGTAGGATGAGTGATTTCATAGTGTGAAAAAAAATTGAGTTTAATTTAATTTAATTTTAGTTTAATTTAATTTAAATGTGAGGGTGTGAACCAGCAGCAGACAAATTTATATTTTAATTAAAAACATCCAAAATAATATTTTAATTAAAGGTCACACATTTTGATTCTCTTGGCAGTAAAAATATGCAGTTTCCATCCTCACTCTCACAACAGTTTCACATCCGTAAGACACTGGTATATGCTCAAGGCTTTACCTTTCACAGGACTGCCTGGATTTGGAATAAATGAATAAATCAGGGACCCTTTTCCTCAGCAAAGGGATGTTGGCAAAAGCAGCCATTCATTTGCAGGCCACTTTTTGAGCATCAGCAAAATCCACCCACGAATGTGAGGGCACATCTCTGCAGCAGTATTTACAACACCAAACCATTAGAAATGAAAAAAGTGCAATGCAGGAAGAAAAAAAAATATATAAAAATCCCCTACATGAATCATGGATTTTATCGGATTTGAAAAGTAAATGTGGGCAGGGAGATCTTTCCAGGAGCTGCATCCCAGCCAGGTGGGCCTGGAGCGAGTCCTGCCCAGCAGAGCTCAGAGGAAATCCTGAACCAGAGCAGGGCAAGGACTCCTGGGGCTGGGAGGGCAAAGGGAGCTCAGCCCTTCAGGACTCTGGGGAGGGTGAGGGAGGAGATCTGCTCCTCCTGATCCCAGGATGATTGTTTGCCTTTTCTTTCACACCCCTCTCACACACTCTTTGATAGTTTGATGTGTTCTCAGTGCTTTTAGCCCCACACTTGTCACTCCCCAAGGCTGAGAACTCAGCTCAGCCCCACGGCACCGTTAAACCAGGAGAGCAAACATCCTGGGAGCCCCAGACACCAAGGGCCTCTCCAGAACACATTTGGGAACCTCAGCCAGGCCCAGCCAGGGGGAAGGTTCCTCACAACGAGGGCTTCACTCCAGCCTCTCCCTGGGGGATCTCTGATAAATATGTTAATTGTGCAAGGCCTGGAATTGTGTGCATTTCAGTGTGAGGTGTGCATGCATTTTTGGGGCATTCCACCTGCACCAAGTGCTGCACCCAAGGATCCTGAAATAAACCCCGAGGTAAAATCCCCTTTTCCCCATAAACTGTGCTTTGGTTTTAATTTTTAAGACCAGGGAAAGGCAACAGTCCCCAAAGTGCAGAGCACTCCGGTGCTGCTGGCACAGAGACACACAGAGCCAGGGAATGTCCTGGGCTGGGAGTGACCCACAGGGATCACCCAGCCCAGCTCCTGCCCTGCCCAGACCCCCCAACATCCCCACCCTGTCCATCCCTGGCAGCTCCTGGAGCTCTGGCAGCCTCGGGGCTGTGCCCATTCCCTGGGGAGCCTGGGCAGTGCCAGCACCCTCTGGGGAAAGAACCTTTCCCAATATCCAACCTGAGCCTGCCCTGGCCCAGCTCCAGCCCTTCCCTGGGTCCCATCCCTGTCCCAGGGAGCAGCAGGAGCTCACCCATCCTACACAAAGCCTCATAAGGACTTTTCTCCCAGGACACTGAGGCCCTCTCAGATGCAAGAGGAGGTTCCCAGCACCCCCAGTTTCCCACCCAGGGGCTCCCACTGCAGTTTATGGAACTCAGCAATGCAACAAAAACTGTCACAGCCAGAGACAACCTCAGCAGCACTTCTGCCTCCTGGGAGGGGCCATCCAACGCCACATCCCCAGGAATTTCTCCCCACGCTCTGGATGCAGTTACAAGACACTTTGGAGGATTATTGAAAATAAAAGACAATAAAAAGCACAGGCAGTGTGCAGTCTCCGTGGAGGAGCTGTGTTTATGAAATATTCCACGTGGTTTACGATATTTTTCCTATAACGAGGATGAGAAAATCACCACTGGGGATGTGATTTATGAAATGTCATAAATCCTTCCCTTGCAGCCCTGGAGCAGCCCCATTCCTCAGAGCCCAGTGCCCTGTCTGCCAAAGGGGAAAGCCATGCTTTAACCACTAGCAGCTCAGGGAAAGGCTGTGAGAGCTCCCCGTGCTACCCCAGCTGTCCCTGGGGTGCCTGAGCACCCATCCCAGCTCGGATGTTGTGGTTCCCCATCAATCCATGAGGGGAAGCATCTGCCAGGGTGCCACAGGTGGGACAGCAAAGGGCACCCCCACACTCCAGGGATGAGGCACCCACATGTGGGAACCAGCAATGGAGTAAAACACAAAACCCTGGCTGCCCCTGGATCCCTGGAAGTNAGGAGTAAAAGACAGAGCCCTGGCTGCCCCTGCATCCCTGGAAGTGTCCAGGGATGAGCCACTCACACTCCAGGGATGAGGCACCCACATGTGGGAACCAGCAATGGAGTAACACACAAAACCCTGGCTGCCCCTGGATCCCTGGAAGTGTCCAAGGCCAGGCTGGAGCAGCCTGGGATAGTGGGAAGTGTCCCACCCATGGGAATGGATGGGATTTAAGGTCCCTCCCAACCCCAACCACTCCAGCATTAAAACAAATTGCTTGTTTTTAAATAAAATGGGTGGGGGAGAGGCAGTCTGTGCTCATGGAAGAGAAAAAGGACATTTTAGTTTAGAACACCTCACCCTGCTGCTCTGAGCACCACATTCCATGAGGCCAGAGATCCCAGGGAGCTGCTCCTGAGTCTGCCCCAGCCCTGGTGCTGTGCCACCCCTGTGCCCTCTGCTTGGGTGACAAGGCCAGGTGAAGCAAAGAGAGAAACCCACGGAATTGCATCCATTTGGATATGTCTGTGTCACCAAAGGGACACCAAAGACAATGCTTTGATTTAGTTGTTCGAGTTGCAGCGTTCTAAAGGATAAACAATATTTGCTCACTACTCCTTATTCCCCATTTCGGATTTTTCCAGGGAAAACTGCTGCTTTGATGGTTTTTACAGCTGTTGAGACCATAACAAAATGAAGAAAAAGTGACAAAGTTGGCAGTGTCCTTTGAGCTTGGTCTTTCATTCATATGGATAAATGGAAGCTCATGAATAATGCAGATCTGGAAATCTGTTAGCATTTTCCTGCTCAGAAACATATGATTAGCACTGCTCTGACTCCCAGTAATGATATTCCTGTTCTCAGAGGTCACTCTTTAAATCTGCACCACTGTTGCCTCGTTGCTGGAAGGGAACACTGCCAAATGTGTGCTGGAGATGCAGCAGGGGACACCTGGAGGGTGCAGGGCCTGGGCCACCACGAGGGACTCGCCTGTCATTGGCTCAGGGACATGCTGGGAGCTCCATGGGAGCACAGGGAACTCAGGACAAGCCCCACCTGCAGCAGGTGTAGGAGCAGCTCACTCAATCCCACCCTGGTGTGGCATGGAGGGGCCTCAAATCCCACCCAGTGCCACCCCTGCCATGGGCAGGGACACCTCCCCCTGTGCCAGGCTGCTCCCAGCTGTGGTGGTGCCTTGGCTGTGGGTTGTTTGAGAAATTTCTCAGAAAGGCCAGAGAAATGCAAGTTGTTTTTAGCTTGTCCTGAAATCCATTGCTAAGGGGAGTTCTGTAGCTTCCCAGGAGAAAGCTTGGATGGAAGAATGGAAATNGTCAGACACACACAGACACAGACAGACACACACAGACACACACAGACACAGACACAGACACAGACAATCTCTCCAAGCTAAGGTGGCTGGAGAGGGAAAGCTTTGTTCTGTTTTCTTGGTATTACTAATAAATCCTTCTGATTTCTGATCATCAATCAATGAACGTAAGTGGTTTGTGGAAAGGCCCTGGGAAACCTTTCTACACCCAGCCCCAATGTCCCTGGGCACTGCCAGGGATCCAGGGGCAGCCACAGCTGCTCTGGGAATTCCATTCCAGGGCCTGCCCACCCTCCCAGGGAACAATTCCTGCCCAATCTCCCATCCAGCCCTGCCCTCTGGCACTGGGAGCTCATCACTACATTTACCAGAGAAGCAGAAGAATGAACCAGAGGAATCTGCCTGAGTTACACCGAACTCAGACACGGGGAGCTGACTGGGAAGGGTTCACAGGAACTTCAGGGACCCCAGTTCCTGGGGTTTGTGGTCCATTTGTGGCCCAAGGGATGGTCCCTGTGGGACTGGGCTCACCGTGCCTTGGGGCAGCCCCAGGATCCTGCATTCCTGACCCCACCACCTCCTGCAGGGCTCCTTGGGTGAAGCCTCCTGCTGCTGCTGCTGCAGCTCTGGGATGCAGGCACGGACTCCTCTTTCCAGGACAGAAGCCACTCTCACCAGCAGTGATCCCACCTCATCCATGGATCCCAGAGCCAGCCCCATCCCCACACGGATCGAACACGTGCCCACAACTGGATACTCTTCAACTGCTCTGCTATTTGCTTTCACTGGCACAGCAATTTGTGAATAACTTATTTAGTAATTACTGTGTAATTATAGCTCTGCTGATCCCTGACGAGCCGAAATCCACAGACAATGCCTATCAAATGAATCATTACAATCTCTATAAATTACACGGGAGATGTGCCCGTGTCATGATGAGATTCACGAAATGACTACAATTTCTGTGAAAGGAGATTAATTAAGATGGAGTTAGAGTTTAAGGAGGAGAAGCTTATCCTGCCCCTGTGCCCAGCCCTGGAGGCACCTCTGGGGTGCCGTGTCCAGCTCTGGGCTCCTCAGCACAGCAGGGCCAGGGAGCTCCTGGAGCGGGGCTGGCAGAGGCTGCGCTGCTGAGGAAGGGCCTGGAGCATCTCGGTGCCCAGGAAAGGCTGAGGGAGCTGGGGCTGCTCAGCCTGGAGAGGAGCCCTGGCTGAGAGGGACCCTCAGGGCTGGGTGTCCCTGGCTGCAGGGAGGGTCAGAGCAGGGCCCGGGCTCTGCTCCGGGGCCCAGCAGTGGCACAGAGGAACGGGCAGGGACTGAGGCCAGCAATTCCCTGCACAGGAGGCACAACTCCTGCCCTGGGCAGTGCCCAGCCCTGAGCAGAGCCCAGAGAGGGTGTGGAGTGTCCTTCCTGGGGATATTCCAGAACCATTGGGACACCATCCTGTGCCCTGTGCTCTGGGGTGGCCCTGCTGGAGCAGGGAGGTGGCACCAGAGGAGCCACTGTGGTCCCTTCCAGCCTGACCCAGCCTGGGATTCAAACTTGACTCCGAACTCTCTGAGTGCAGCAGAGCCACGGAATGCTGCGAGGCAGGGGGAGGAAAGAGGAGCTCTACAGTGAACCTTAATGGGGATTATTGCAGTTCCAAATGAGGCACAGGGGAGCACAGATGGTCCTTTGGTGCTGGGAACCAGGCAGAGCAGGGGACGAGCAGTGCCTGCCTGTGGGAGCAGGCATGGTGAGACCCCAGAGCAGGGCAATGCCTCTGGTGCCTGCTCAAAGCTGAGCTCGGGGAGCAGGAGTTTGCCACTAACACCCTGCAGGAAAACAGGCTCCAGGCACGGCCAGCAGTGGTCAAAACAAACCCCAAATGTGCTTCCTGAGGAGTCACTACTGCACCAGAGGGTTCAGATCCACACCGATCCTGCTGACACTCCCTGGCCGAGGCAGGGACATTTGGGATGCTGGAGCTCACGCTGGTTTGGGGTCAGGGCCACACCACAGGGGCTCAGAGCCGAGCCAAGGGCAGCCCTGCCCAGGCCAAGCCAGGCTGGGGCTGCTTCTTCTTCTCTTTCAGGACCCTCAGAGCCACCCCTGCCCTGCCAGGGACACCTCCCACTGCCCCAGGCTGCTCCAAGCCCTGTCCAGCCTGGCCCTGGGCACTGCCAGGGATCCAGGGGCAAAAACAATCCACATTCAGCCATGAATCCAAAGTACATTTTGGAACCGGACGTGCTTTATTCAACATTCTGCTCTGACATTAGCAGGAGCCGACGGTTTCAACTCAGCAGTTGATTAAGAGGAATAAATTGAATTACCTCGATGATGAAGAAATGCACAGAACTACCTCTGCCTGTAAAATTGCATTTAAAAAACCATTCATGCCCCCTTTGATTCAGATGGGCCCCAGCCGGATCCTGACTCCAAACTCGGTTTCCCTTTCCCACAGGCATTTCCCCACGTTCTGGCAGCACCTCGGACAGCTCAGCACCGGCTGGGGAAAAGGGGCTGGGGAAAAAGGGGCATTTTATCCACTAAATTAAAGCTAATCGTGATAGGGTGCAGTCGCTCCATGAGGTTTGCTCCTTTCTTCCTCGCATCCCCAGCAATTTAAAATTTTTTTTCTTCTTTTCCTGGGAATATGATTTCAACTGAATAAATTAACAGAATTTAAATGATCCGGTTCTCAGGTCGGGGTTTTATTTTTTGCATAAAGTTCGTAAATCTAAATGTTGCCGAGCCTAAAAATCTGAATATCAGGGCAACTTACAGGAAACTGTGTCTGCAGGAACCTTGTCCCACAGTAAAATTCAGGTTATTGCTGTAGGTGCTTCATAGCAGAACGTTTAAAAGTCAAGGAATCAGCTTTGTTGCTTTAGATATGTGGGGGAAAAAAAAGGAAGTTTCTGAAGAATTCATTACAGGCCTTTTTCTGTGAATAGTTCTGATATCACAAATCAAAGCCTCTGACGCCAGCCAGGCGTGGAAGAGCCCTGAGAAGAGAAAGCTTTTATGTTCGATTTATTATTTCAAATGCAGTGCAGATCTCCACACACAAGCCTGGAGGTGGAATTAGGGATAACAGGAGTTGAGCTCGTCCCTTCCGAGGCAGCTCAGCCTTTTGTTACCTCCGTGGCTCAGCACGGAGGTTAATTAGTGCTTGTGGTGTGGGCTCACTGCAAACCTCCTGGGCTCAAACCTCCTGAGTTATTTTTAGCTTCCTTGCAGCCAAAAAAAAGAGATTTATTTGTTTCCTCTTCCCCTTTTCCTTCAGCCCACCGAGTGCTCTGTGGTTTTGGTGCAGGCCCTGTCCAGGAGCCTGACCCACAAAAGGACTCCCTATTCATAGATTTTCAGATTTATTGTTTCATGCAAGCACAACAAGCAAGAAAGCAAAAGCAAAAGAGCAAAAAACCTTTTCTGTCTCAGCAGCAATGTGTGTCTGAGTCTGTGAGCAGAGCAGTGTAGGACAGAGTATGAACACTCTTCCTGTTGCTAACCCTGAGAAGATTTCTTTAGGCACTTTAGTGCCTCACTGCTTCTTGCAGCATTGAGTTGGAGTTGTTTTCAGGTTGATAAAAAAGTATAAATATCGCAGCTGCCTTCCTGTAAATATTGCAGTGTTTTTCTTGTTATTTCCTTTAACCAAAAGAAAAAAACCAAACTTATATCCTGAAATTTGTTTTCATAGTTTGTGTTGTACACTCACACTGGTTCTGTTCTGTTCACACAGAGACACTGAAGATTCCAACAGCTGAGCAAGCTAAAAGGATCTCTCTCTCCTTCTTTCTATCTTGCTTTTTATTAATATCTAATCTAAATATCAATTCATAATAAAGCCTTCTGATTTCTGATCTCTCAGTCAACAGGCTCTGATTGTTTGTGGAGGGCCCTGAGAACCAGGGCTGTCTCTCCTCAACACTCTTCCTCCAAACATCTTTTTCATGCTTACATTCTTTATCAAAACCCTTCCTGAGAACATGCAAATGTTCACTGAACTGTTCCCTCTAGAAAGTGAGAAGTGTTACAGCTTAGGACAACTTGGAAAGGAAGTGCTTTTTCAAGCTTTCTGCTGGATTTCTCTGGGATGCACTGAATTTCTCTGGGATGCACCCAGGGAGCTGTGCAGACACCACCTCTCTGCCCTTCCTGAATCTCCAGAACCACAGACACTCCACTCCATACAAGCACACAAACTTTACAGATAAATGTTCAGCTTTAAGCAAGTGCTTTTGTCAATTAACCCAGAATTTATCTGGGAAGTTATTTCTGGAAATATTATTATTATTTTCCAGCCTGTTGGATTATTTGCTTAAACACCAAAGTCTTGGGTTTCAAATCTGTTTTCTGATCTCTCTGAAAACTCAGGGTATTCTTGATCAATATCTAATTCCTCTGTAAAGCCCCCAGAGCTTTGCTCAACAACTTGATATGAAAATAAGTTCTGCACTTAATAACCTCCTAATGAAGAAGGGCTTTGCATTAGGTTTGAAATTGGCCACTGAGCAGTGTAAGTGACTCTCTCCTGGGCCTGTGTTATGAGAAAACTTCCTAATGTGCCTTCTCCAGCCTCGCCAATATTCCAATAACCCACTTTCCCTGCCCAGGATAGACAGTAATTGTTTTTAATCTTTCCACGTGGGGATTGTTTCATCCTCTGCCTCCCATCACTCCTTTCGGAGCCTCCTCCCCCCATCCTCCCAAAGTTTTGAGGCCAAGCTGAAGTTTGTGTTCCAGAGTGAGCTGTAAAATATGTTTATATCATTATTTGTAGTGCTATTTGTAGCCCTTCTTGCCTTCATACCATTTGTTGCAGCAGGTATTGTTTGGATTTTCAATTTTCTTTGGTTTAATTCAAGGTTTTCTACTCAAGTGAGAAGAAACTCGAGTCCCAGCGAGCTCTGGCCATGGGTGCTCCTCACCCTGAGGGGGGCACGGGCAGGGCAGTAAATTCCATGGATGGCCTGGAATGTTTTAATCATTGTTTGGACAATGCCCCCAGGCTCGGGGTGGGACTGTGGGGTGTCTGTGCAGGGAGATGGAGCAGTGGGTGCTCTGAGCCCCTCCCAGCTCGGGGTATTCTGTGATTTTTTTTGACAATTAACTGATACCTGAGATGAAGATTTGGCCACACTTCAACCCCTCTGCCTTAACCAGGTGGGTAAGATGAGTCTGAACTCTGTGAGCTGTGGGTAACTGCAGAATTTGTGACTATAAACACAAATGGAACAAAAGAGGGCATGGAGGTAACGTCAGCAAGACCCCACAGCAAAGACCCCTGGGCTTCTGTTTGAATTTTGTTTGATTTTTCCCTGATCCACTCTCAAGCCTTTAAATTTTTGCTAAATGTCAAGGAGAAACTTGTGTTCCTGGCCTTGCTCAAATGGGTTATTTCTGCCTCATCCCATCCCAGTCACTTATTGTCATATAATTCATAATAAAGCTCAAGCTGGAAAATGGATTTAGAGAAAATTCCTTCATAACTCTCGGTAATTGTTACCTGGAGCAGCAGTTGGCATCCATATGGAAGGAGCTCAAACCCAACATTTAACAGAATTATTATGACTTACATAAATGGGGGATTTGGCCATTTATCTAATTCCCTGTGAATATATGAATGCAAGGTGCAGAGTTTCTCACTCTGCCTTGGCAATCGCTCTGGAATGGCTGCTCCTGGTCCCTGCCATGGGGGAGGAGAGGAGAGGAGAGGAGAGGGATGCCTTAGGGTTTAACTTTTCCATGTTCCCAGCCCTGCCCTGCCCAGGGTCACTCTGCAGTTCCCTGGAGCTCGTTCAGTGCTGTTCTCTCATGCTCACACACACACAACAAAGCCTCTCCAGCTCTCCAAGGACACCCAGACCCTCCTAGGCCCAACAACTGCAAACCACAATCCTGGGGACAGGGGGGCAAGCTTGGGCAAATTCCATCCTTGCCTGGCTTCTGCTTGGGGAATTGATGCTGAGATCCAAGTGGGAAGAACTCGTGATCTGGAGCATCCATTTTGGGATCCACTGAGGCAGTGGATCCTGTGGACTCTGAAGTGTACACCTGGAGGCCTTTCAGATAAATCCCTCCTTTTTTCCTTTATTCCTGTCTGCTCTCTGTTCCTAGGGAGCCATTTAAGGCATCACCCACCCCTTAACGTGGGATGCGTTCGGAATTTCCTAGAACCGATGTCAGATCTCTTCCCTGTCTGTCACCCTCTGGAAGTGCAGAGGGAAGGACTTTCTCTGCAGGCCTGGAGGAGCTGGAGGAGCTCAGGACAGTGACTGCACCCAGGGGCAGGACTGGGAGGGACACAAGTTCAAATGAGCTGCACAGCACCAGTTCTGTGCACAGCGATGGCTGCAGGAGACCTCGGGCTGGATCCAATCCTTATTAAATCAATAACTGTCCTCTGGCTGACTGCAGCAGCCTTTCAGTAGGCTCCTAATGAGAACAGGAATTTTCATTTAAGTTGATATATACCTACACACACTTCTTATATTACATTTTCTGATGCAGACCAGCCCGCCCGGCTGAGACAGAACTATGCAAATTGAAATTTGATTTGCTTTCCAGGCTGGTACTTGAGAGATAAAATAGCAAAATCTTTCTTAGGTAATTGGACAACAGCAGAAACTGTGGACACAAAGGGAATTTCCCTGGAGAGTGCATTTCTCTCCAGAAATGTCAGATTTTGTGGGGCCAGGCAAAGCTATCGAGCTAAGACTGAGCAGAAACTGTCACACATGCAAAGGCGCTGGGATGTGGTTTCTCAGTCACCGAAAGGAAACTGCTGAGTTTAACGACGACACCGAGGTGTGAGAACAGCCACGACCACGCAGCAGCGCTGGCACGCTAATTAAGGCTGTGTTAATGCCTGATGGACCTGCCCACGCCCAGCCTGGGATCCGGGGGGAGAAACCCCACGGGAGATGGGGGTCAGGGCTGGGAGGGGGAGCCCGGGGCTGGGAAGGGGAGCCCGGGGCTGGGAAGGGGAGCCCGGGGCTGGGAAGGGGAGCCCGGGGCTGGCTGCAGCAGGGACAGTGCAGGCAGAACCATCCACGGTCTCCTTCCTCCCCAAACCTCCCTTCTGCCCTGCAGCAGGCTTCAGCTTGGGTTAAATCCCGAGGGAAGTTACCAAAGGGAGGAGGAATCTCGACTCTAAGATGGCCACGGTGGTGGAGGCTCTCTCTGGATCCCAGGGAGCGAGCCCAGCACCTGCCAGCAGCAGGAGCAGCACCGGGGCTGTGCCCTCCATTCCCTGCATCCCCACAGCGTCAGTCAGGCTGGAAAGGACCTCTAAGAGCATCGATCCCAGGGCTGAGGAGATCTCTGAAGCCCCCCTAGGTCTGGTCCTGGTTGCCAGGAGCTGCTGGAGTGCCAGGAAACACCATGAGGATGGTGCCAGGGATCACCGTGGGGACAGTGCCCTGCCTTGGCAGAGGGGTCACAGCAGAGACCCCCGAGCCCTCTGCAGCCAACACCAACAGCTCCTGGTGCCACTGGGGAGGCACTGAATGCAATCTGTAACCAGCTCGTTCACATTTGGGGGAGAAAACTCATTTTATTGATGTTTCCGACAGGCGGCCGAGGTACTGGGAATATTAATGCACGAGTTTAATTAGGAATCTCCGTGTGGGGACCAGCACACGAGGCAATCAACACATGGAGATTGAGGGCATGGTCTGGCGCCTCTGGGATGCTGGAGACAAGGTTCCAAGCGAGTGGCACTAACCAGGAGTGCACAGTCAGGTGCTTGCTCAGTGAAGTCCTTGTGTGATTCAATCAGCACAGAAAATGCCACCACATCCCTCTCACAGGGCTCCTTCTCCTTCCAAATGTCACTCCTGACCTCTTGGGCAGCTTTTTGCAATTATTTACATTTTTTTCCTAGTTACTGGCAATATATCCAAGGATCCTGTATAAACCTGGACATCAGTAACACCTCTGGATCGTACAACCAACCATGTGAAGAAGCAATTTCCCTGGCAGCTGTTAGGAAAGGAGAAGGAAGCTTCCTGTGTTTTGCAAGGCTTTCTTAAGAAAGATGTCCCTTATCAGTCAGGTTATTTACAGGATTCCTGAAAACATCAGGGAATGTATGGGAGGTGCTCTTCAGAACACAGAAATAATACCTTTACTTAAGAATACACCCCCATTTATAGAGGAGTAATGATCATTTACATCTTCCAAGAGGTGGTGGCTTTACGTGAGCCCAGGGCTTCTGTTGGTGACCAGGGGACACACAGGGAGCCCACAGTGCAGGGAGTTTAATCCCTCTGCCAAGTCTCTGCAGTAGGTTTAGGGTTTCACAGAGTAAATCTACAGGTTAAGCCTGCAGCACCTGAAGAGCTCCTCAGTTTCTCGCCCTAATTTAACAGGTGCTGACGAGATGAGGAGCTGGAGAGGTGTGGGCTTGGCATCACATCCCTGCCTGAGCCAGGACTCCAAACCTGTGGGGTTGGCATCACATCCCTGCCTGAGCCAGGGCTCCAAACCTGTGGGGTTGGCATCACATCCCTGCCTGAGCCAGGACTCCAAACCTGTGGGGTTGGCATCACATCCCTGCCTGAGCCAGGACTCCAAACCTGTGGGGTTGGCATCACATCCCTGCCTGAGCCAGGGCTCCAAACCTGTGGGGTTGGCATCACATCCCTGCCTGAGCCAGGGCTCCAAACCATTGCTCCCCACAGCCCAATCCACCTGGATCTGGTGAGCCACAGAGCTGATCCCTGTGCTGGCATCTCCAGCAGCTCACCAAGGGCTTGTGGGGGCAGCATCCCACACCCCACATCCTGCATCCAACATCCTGCATCCCACACCCCACATCCTGCACCCCACATCCCACATCCTGCACCCCACACCCCACACCCCACACCCCACACCCCATCCTGGGGAGCAGAGGCCGAGCAGCAGCTCCTCCTTTCCCCTCATCAAAGAAAGGGAGGAAAACCCTTCTGCCACCACTCAGCCAGTGGGAAATGGCGAAATCTCCTCCCGAGTGTGGCGAGGAGAGCACAAGGACAGGAGGCAGCAGGGCGAGGAGAGGCTGCCTGAGCAGCAATTGAGACATCTCGTGTTGGGAAGAGCTCCTCAAGAACCCTCCTTTGGCTGCCAGAGGGTAATGACAGCTCCCTCCCCTCCCCACAGATCTGTCTGCAGCAAAGTGCCTTTTGTCTCTAATGAAGATTGGGCTAATTTAAAAGCTAAATCTGCTTAATTAGAAAGGGCCATTCCCTCAGTCCCCCGCTGGCTCCTCGCCCCTGGAGAGGGAACCTCTGGCCCTGGGAATTCTCCTGAACACCTCATCCCCTGGGTTTCATGAGTCAGCACTTCCCAGCTTTATTTACGGGAAAGGACCACATTCTTCTTCCTTTAAGTGCCAGAAACGCTGGGAAAAGCCAGGTAGGCAGAGCTAAAGCCTGGCTCAGCTGGGCCTGGCAAGGCTAGGCTGGGCCTGTCCGAAGGAGCCTCCTGGGGCTGCTTCCCACAAAACCCAGCACAGCCAGAGCATCCAGAGCACCCAGCCACGAGTAATTAGCAAATTGCCATGGATTATTCATTTTTTGGAACTGCTGCTTCCCTGCGTTTTCCCTGCTAGGCTGAGGCTTTCTCTTCTCCAGCTGCTGGATTTACCATTGATGGCTGGATCTCAGGCATGGCCAGAGGGGCCAAAAGGGACAGGATCAATTCCTTGGTGTTCACAGGATCTGGGACATCCATAACTGCCCAGCCTCCTGTCCCCAGGGCTCAACTGGCTCTGGGTGACCTCTGAGGGATGTCCCCAGCTCCCACCAGCCCAGAGAGTTCTCCTCGCCTTGCCTGTCCATGAATCCACCATGTCCTTGGCTCCCTCCGTGTCCCAGCCACACAGAGCCAGCCTGGACCTTGTCCTGACATTCCCGGACCCTCCTCCTGCCTTTCTGTCAGCCTGGGGTTCCTGGATGGATCACACAGAGCCAGAGCCCTCTCCACAGTAAAGGAAATAACCTTTTTGCTGCTCCCCTGGGGTTTTACGTGTTTGGATGCAGATCCCAGCGGTGGAGATTGGGCCCAGTCCTGTCCCCAGCCGAGCACAGCTGCTGTGTTATGGGTGCAGCATGGATGGCATGGACATCATGTACCTCGTGTGTGTTGTGTGGCCATGTGCAGAGAAAAAAACACAGATCTCCTACCTCTGTCTGCTAAAAAACCACCCTGGGGGCAGAGAGCAGCCAAGGACCCCTCCCCAGCCCTGCTGGGCAAGGAGCTGACAGCAGCAGTGCAGGGGAGCCCTGAGCTCGGGGGTCACAGCACAGGCTCACACTGGGAGCTGAGCTGCTCCCACCGGGGGGAATTTGGGAGAGAATCCCATGTCCCTGCACACCCAGGGATGGGGGATCCCAACCTGCCCCAGGTCACAGCACAGGCTCACACCAGGGCCAGGAGCTGCTCCCACCAGGGGGAATTTGGGAGATAATCCCATATCCATGCACACCCAGGGGTTTCCCATGGGATGGAGGATCCCAACCTGCCCCAGGTCACAGCACAGGCTCACGCTGGGGGCTGAGCTGCTCCTCCTGGAGGGGTTGGGATCTCCCCTCCCATGTCCCTGCACACCCAGGGGTTTCCTGTGGGATGCAGAATCCCAACCTGCCCCAGGTCAGAGCACAGGCTCACACTGGGAGCTGAGCTGCTCCCACTGGGGGGAATTTGGGATCCCCCCTCCCATATCTGCACACCCAGGGGTTTCCCATGGGATGGAGGATCCCAACCTGCCCCAGGTCACAGCACAGGCTCACGCTGGGGGCTGAGCTGCTCCTCCTGGAGGGGTTGGGATCTCCCCTCCCATGTCCCTGCACACCCCAGGGGTTTCCTGTGGGATGCAGAATCCCAACCTGCTCCAGGTCACAGCACAGGCTCACACCGAGGGCTGAGCTCCTCCCACTGGGGGGAATTAGGGAGAGAATTCCATATCCCTGTACACCCAGGGATGGGAGATCCCATCCTGCCCCAGGTCACAGCACAGGCTCACACTGGGGGCTGAGCTGCTCCTCCTGGAGGTGTTGGGATCTCCCCTCCCATGTCCCTGCACACCCCAGGGGTTTCCCATAGGATGGAGGATCCCAACCTGCCCCAGGTCACAGCACAGGCTCACACTCGGGGCTGAGCTGCTCCCACTGGGGGAATTTGGGATCTCCCCTCCCATCTCTGCACACCCAGGGGTTTCCCACGGGATGGGGCTCCCCAGTCACTGCCGTTCCGAGGTCCCTGCCCTGCTCAGCCTGTGCCACAGCAGTGCAGCCACAGACTGCAGCACTGCCCCTGAAATGAGGCAGCAGTTCCACTCCAACCTCCCCCAGCCACAAGTGAGGCTGTTCCCAGCCCTCCCTTTGGTTACTGAGCGCTGCCACCAAGCAGAACTCGCAGCTCCCTCGCACATACCTGAACCAGCACATATGGCCTGCTCTCCCTGCCAACAAAATGAGATGGAGGAGTTTCACAGGAGGAGATTCTCACTGAAGGATTAAGGAGCCTGCACTTAACAAGTTGCTAGCCTGAGGAATTTTTCTTACTTTTTTGTCGTTGTTGTTTTTCCAAAGGGATAACGCTTCTGGGTAATATCAATGTAAATTATAAACGAAGGAAAAACTCCACCAAATGATCCTGATTCCCAGCCAAAACCCACACCACCACCACCTTTAGGACAGCTCTTCTGGTTTTGACTGGATTAAAACAACCACAGTATAAAACAAAATGTTTCAGCTTGGTCTTTGAGGCAAACCTGTGAGCCAGCAGCCCCCACCTCCCCCCCGAGGTCAGGAGCACCCCCAGATTCCTGTATTTTCTCTGCTTCCTACATCTCCTCTCCTTCCTGATGGAGAACATCTATTTTTATGGTTGGTACCAATGCACCTGGTACTTGTATGACATTTTCAACCTCTGCCTCTCCAAGAGCTTTTCGAGGGTGGCTACGAGCACCTCACGATGTAAGACAGAAAAAATCCTGGCAGCAGCTCAGAGACAGATTCAGCTCTGCTCTGTTCCAATGGAGCCAGACCTTCCTTTTACCTCCTCTGAATTGCAAATACACCAAATTCCAGCTCCTTCTGGCATAATACTCCTTTGTTTTCACTTGCATTTCCTGTTTAAAACAAGTGTAACATCGTTCCCACTTTGGTAACGATCCCTCAAATATCAAATAAATGGCAGCAAAGGCTCCCTGTTACTTTGTGCCTGTTACTTCTCTTCCGCAGGAATTTAGGACCTCCTGACAACACACATCATATGGGGAGTGAGTTCAGGGGGAAATTTCACGGCTGGAAGGCAATAACTGTGGGATTTAAGCAACCAAAACTCTTCATTTCCGCTCAGTGAGGAATATCTTTACGTGCAGGACACACCCTGGGTTTTATCTCTCCCTTTTAGCACCCTCAGAGCACCAGAGCTCCACCACGAACACCTCTGGATGCACCAGCAGATGGCTGAAACACCCAACAGCAGTGCAATGCTGAAAACACCTCCAGACAGGACCTCGGAGATGCATTTTGGGCAACCTCCACTCTGCACCTCCAGCTTTGCTTTGCCTCTTACGCTGCTCGCTGGCTTTCCCAAAAGACTTCACTTCCCTGCCCCAGCGGCTGAGAGAGCGAGGTGTGGCAGAGCTCCTGCTCCTCCAGCTCAGGGTGTTCCCTGGGATGGGCTGGGGGAGCTCTGGCCTTTGTTTCCAGTGGCCCCTCGGGGACCTGTGGTTGCCACCCTGAGCAGGAAGCTGGGGCTGTGCAAATTGTGCCTCTGCGCTCTCGTGGTGGGGTGGGTTGTGCTGGGGTTTCTGGCAGGTCCACGACTCCCTGAGCTCCCAAGGGGTGAGTTTATATGGATTTCTGACAGATCCACGACTCCCTGACCCCCCAAGGGGTGAGTTTAGATGGATTTCTGACAGATCCACGACTCCCTGACCCCCCAAGGGGTGAGTTTAGATGGATTCCTGGCAGATCCACAATGCCCTGACCCCCCAAGGGGTGGCTTTATGTGGATTTCTGGCAGATCCACAACTCCCTGACCCCCCAAGGGGTGAGTTTAGATGGATTCCTGGCAGGTCCACAACTCCCTGAGCCCCCAAGGGGTGAGTTTATGTGGATTTCTGACAGATCCACGACTCCCTGACCCCCCAAGGGGTGAGTTTAGATGGATTCCTGGCAGATCCACAACGCTCTGAGCCCCCAAGGGGTGAGTTTAGGTGGATTTCTGTCAGATCCACGACTCCCTGAGCCCCCAAGGGGTGAGTTTAGATGGATTCCTGGCAGATCCACGACTCCCTGTGGGAGCCCAAGCCCTTCCCCAGCACGGAAGGAGCAGCAGCAGAAGCTGTGACGAACTCGCAGGCACTCGCAGGGGGTTGGGGGGGAACAGGCACACCCTGCTCCTCTTTCCTTCTGCCCCCAGGGCCGTGGGAAGCACCAACCCTGCGGGTTTGTCCCCGTTACTTACGGTTGAGAGGCAGGCTGGCATTGGTCGTCCCTAGCTTGTTGGCAGCGACACAAGTATAGTTGCCAAAGTGCTCTTCTGTCACATTGGTAACAGTAAGAAGGGATCTTGTACTATAATTTTTAATAGTGATTCCTTGTTGACCATTGATCAGTCTAGAAAGCAAAAAGAAAATGTCTATAACTCATGTACCACAACCGAGGGTTATTTTTATTTTTTTTTTTTTATTTTTATTTTATATCTCTCTTCTCTTCGCTGGTTTTACAGAGAGCCCTGCTGGTGCCTGTGCCGAGCACAGCTCCTGGCACGCTGCAGGGTCCATGACCAGCCCTGGAACCCCTGCACGTCCTGCAGCTGAAGGAAAAGCAGCACCCACAGCTCCTCCTGCCTGGAGGAGCGGGGAGAGAAACCCCCGGGCACACAGCTTGGGTTTTAAACCAGGCAAAGCCAACTGGAAACTGAAATGCCCTCCCTGGGGCAGGAAGGTGTTGTGGTGAGCCTTCCTAAGAGGGTTTTTCCAGCCCCTGGGGGTTTGTTGTGTCCTCTCACAGCTCTGGCTGAGGCAGGGTGAGGATGAGGAGCCAGGATCGCCACCATGGTTTTGTTTATGAGGCTCTAGAGCTACAAACGAGCCCTGCAGTTAGGGACAGAGAGCTCCAGCAGCACTGCCGAGCAGCAGCCTGGGCAGGGTCAGGTAATGAAGCACAGGAAAAAGCCAAATCAGGAGTCTTTTCACCCAGCTTTGAGCTTCCCACCCCAAATCCATAGGAAAAATGGAGGAGTTTGGTTACTGCTCCCAAAGCCGTGTCAGGAGCATCGCTGGGCACCAGGACAAGGCAAGAGGAGCAACTTTAATGATGTTGTCGTAGGCAAACCACGTCTGCTCAAACAAGGAGACGAGAAGGGGAACCGTGTTATTAAAAACTCGCTACAGTTATTACTCATAATTCCTTCCATTCCCCATGAGGAGCAGAGTTTTGGATTAAGAACACAATTTTTCGTCTGCTATATTGAAGGATATAATCATATCCTGGGAATTTAGTGCCATCTTCCACCGTTCTGTCTGCAAACCTTGGCAAATCTGTCATTAATTGCACTTGTGCAGGTTGAGGACCCAACACTGCTCGGTGTTGTGTGAGTGCCTCCCTTGCCAGCAGATCCCTGCAGGCTGCTGCTCACACAGGATTTCCCTTCCCCGGGCACTTTGTGCTGCTCCCCAGGGCTGGGGAGAGGACAGCACATCCCATGGACACGAAAATATAGGAAAAACAGGATTGAAGTGCCTGGTTTGGGGTGAACTCTGCGCTTGGCAGATCCATCTTTTCTCCAGAGAGAGAAAACCTCTCTGCCAGGCAGAAATTTGTCCACTCAGCCTCTGGATGTTCTCCTTCTAAACCCAGCAGTGTCTGTCCCTCTGTTTCCTGCCCCTCCTGCAGAAAATTCTGGGAGAGTTCTTCCCTCCCAAGCTCTCCCTGCTGCCTCCATGCCTGCCTGAGCTGCAGCCAAGGTCACTGTCCCTCCCCACTGCCTCTCCAGGTTTGATCCCTGCCCTTCTCCCAGGCACACTCAGGGTACCAGAGCCAAAACTCTGTGTCCACCTCTGCCTGTTGGTCCCTGGGAGGGAGGGCAGGGGCTGGGATGGAATTGCCAGAGCAGCTGTGGGTGCCCCTGGGTCCCTGGCAGTGCCCAAGGCCAGGCTGGGCACTGGGGCTGGGAGCAGCCTGGGGCAGTGGGAGGTGTCCCTGCCATGGCAGGGCTGGGATGGGATGGGATTTGAGATCCTCCCCACCCCAAACCATTCTGGGATCCTGTAGTTTGTACCAGCTCTTTCCAAGCCAGCTCCACGCTAAATTTAGACACATAACCAGAGTTTGAACTGCAGCATCTCCATTTCAGTTGTGAGCTTTATCTCCTTTTTTTTTTTTTTTTTCCAGGAAAAACTGGAATGTTGGGATTTTTGCCGTGCCCTGTCACAGGTGACATCTGCCTCGAAAGAGCAGAGTGTGACCTGATGCCTTCCCCAGGCTGCTCAGGGTCCTTCCCCTCGGGAGCGAGCACACCTCGGTCACTGCTCAGGGTCCTTCCCCTCGGGAGCGAGCACACCTCGGTCACTGCTCAGGGCTGCTCTCGGGAGCGAGCACACCTCGGTCACTGCTCGGGGCTGCTCTCGGGAGCGAGCACACCTCGGTCACTGCTCCGGGCTGCTCTCGAGAGCGAGCACACCTCGGTCACTGCCCGGGGCTGCTCTCGGGAGCGAGCACACCTCGGTCACTGCTCAGGGCTGATCTCGGGAGCGAGCACACCTCGGTCACTGCTCGGGGCTGCTCTCGGGAGCGAGCACACCTCGGTCACTGCTCCGGGCACTGCCAGGCTGGATCAGCGTTTGGGGTGTGCAGACACCCTGCACATGCCTTCCCCTTTTGCTTTGTGCCACCAATAAAGGGCAGAGCCATCTCCTTTTCATTCCAGGGATGGCTCCCACGCATCCCCGGCTCCCCACCGGTGCCAGCCCCCGGGGCTCTGCCTTCGCTTTCATCTCCGAATACCTGCACGCTCTTATAATTGATGAAGCCATGATAATGAGTTTTGTTATTTCAAATGTAAGTCTTGTTTGCTTTGAGAAGGAAAAGGGAATTAATATTTTAATATTTTATTTAGGTGACTTTGGGGCTTCTTCCCCGTGGCTGTTCAGCGTCTGAGTTGTAATTTCCGTAAGCCAGCACAGAGCCTGTGAGCAGACACGGGTGCAGGGCTGGCACAGTGAAGCCATCCTGCTCTCCACAGGGAATCCTCAACACTCTTCAAAGCCACACACATTTCCAACATAACAGCCCTGGAAGTGCCCCTGGATCCCTGGCAGTGCCCAGGGCCAGGCTGACACTGGGGCTGGGAGCAGCCTGGGGCACTGGGAGGTGTCCCTGCCACGGCAGGGGTGTTACAGGAACAGGATAAACCTTAGGATCCCTTCCAGCCCAACCATGGCATGCTTCTATGACAATTTCATGATGCTTTTATTAACTTCTCCCCCAGATGTTCTCTTCCCAGCTGTCCCCACCCTGTGCCCCAGCCCCCGTGGGAGGTTACAGAGCAGAGCTGCTGGGAGCTCGGTGATCAGGCAGAACGAGCCCTCCCTGCCTCAAAGACCAATAACTCTAACTCAGTGCAGTCTCTTACTGCCTCTGTTTAGCTTTAATGGTTATTTTACGATGAGATGATCCCTGGAGTCTGGGAATGGTGGGTTTGGATTTACATTAATCTCAGTAACAACAATGCAGTTTCCACCCCCAAAAGCCTTGTTCCAGACACTGCACGCACAGTTATGATTACAGGGCCAACTCCCACTGTTAATTTATTGAACAATCCATCCGGATTTCTAAAAAAAAAACAGTCCCAGCCCAAGAGGACCTGAAAAAAGTGGGATTCTCTCTATTGTGTTAGAAGAAAATGCAGCAGGGTGTGCACCCCCAGGGTGTAAATTCAGCCGTGGAGTAGAGCTGCAAATTATCTGCAGGGTGATGTAGGTGCTGCTGTGAGCTCCCTCCGAGAGCTGGACCTCAGCTCTGCACTGAAGCAGTGCCTGAGCTGGCCAGGGCTCGTCCTGAGCTGTCCAGGGCTTGTCCTGGGTTGTCCAGGGCTCATCCTGAGCTGTCCAGGGCTTGTCCTGGGTTGTCCAGGGCTCATCCTGAGCTGTCCAGGGCTTGTCCTGAGCTGTCCAGGGCTCATCCTTGAGCTACCTGCCCCTCACCCAGAGGCAGAGGGGAGACACTGGAACCAACACCAGCCTGTGGGTATTTTCCTCTGTCCTGCAAGGGATGGGGCTCAGAGATCCCCAGCACCTCTGTAGTCATGTACCAAGAGCAGCTCCCAAAGGATGCCCTGAGCTGGAGGGGACCCCCAAGGATCATCAGCTCCTGGAAGGATGGAATATTGGGTTTAACCCAGCAGCTGAGCAGCAAGACCCAGCAGGACAGAGAGGTTCCTGCTGAGGTGAAACAGCAACCGAAACAGGAGCAGGAGCACAGCCTGGGTGTTCTGAAATGCTCTGCCTCGCCCTTCCTGCTGCTGCCCTGGCACTGAGGGTGCTCAGCAGAGAGGAGTTTGGTCAGAGTCATAAACAGAAAGGTGATCAGCACGCTGGGAGCTGCTAATTGAACCCAGAGTGCCAAAACCTGCTCTGAAATGCTGCCCACAGGAAGGGTTTGTGCTGCAGCTGCCCCCGGGGCGGGCATAGCACAGCAGCCATGGAAATGGGATGCAGATGGATTTCACCAGCAGGGGAGAAACATTTCCTGCTCCACGTAGGAAAGATCCATTTAAGAGAAGGTTTAGGATATGGTGGGATGCGATGGCTCAGCAAGGAGGGAGGAGGACAGCAGCTCATGCTGCAGGAGGGGAGCAGCTGAGAAAGCTGACAGATGGCTTTCTGTGAAAAAGGGTCATTAATATTCTCCTGCCAGCTCCCAGGTTTAATGGGATGTTCGAGCTGAAAAACCCAGCCCTTGGGAGCTGGGAAATTCCCAAAGCTCCCCAGCTACAAGGGACAGTATCCAGCTCCTTTTGCAGCACCGTGTGAACCCAACAGAAACGAGAGCCAAGAGCTGTGACCCAGAATGTCCTGCTCAAAAGGGAAACATCTCCCTGTTTAAGGAGCTGCCTGTAAAGTCAAGGTGACTCTGCAGAGGTGCCTCTTGCTGCCCCACAGCCCCCATGACCCAGAAGGGCAGGGGGATGCACACAACCCCAAAACACAGGGTCAGGTTTGAGGGTTCAGGCAGGGAGTGCTCCCCTGGCTGCAGTGACCTGCAGAGCTCAGCTCTGGCACACACACCACCCCTGGCACCATTCACACCGCTCCAAAGCCTGGCTTTCAGAGGTGAGGAAGGCAAATCAAACAAAACCCCCTTTCTGCAGATTTTTTCCAGTGCTTTCCTGGCCACTCCCCTCCAAAGGCTGCAATTCCTGCAGCACCTTTGGACGTCAGGCTCTCGCTGCAGTCTCCACTCTCACCGAGCAGGAGCCACGGGGCAGCTCTGGGAGCCAGCAGCTCCAAGCACCCTCTGCAGGAGCTTGGGGAGCTGCTGGGATGGTCACCCCGGGGCAGCCCCAGCCTGGCAGCAGCCCTGGCACACGAGGGGTGGGCGAGCAGTGGCTACTTACTTCCTCTCTCCTTTGTACCACTCAAAGACCGGGGCAGGCACTCCTGCACCTTCGCAGCGGACCAGGCCGTTCCCTCCAAGCACCACACCGCTGGATTTAAGTTCCTGAATTGTGGGGGCAACTGAAAAAAAAAGAATTGTAGAGTGGACATTGGTATGTGGACAGGCAGGACACCCAACGCCGCTGCTCCTCCTGGGCTCCTCTCCAGCTCAGGGCACGTGCCAGCTCCAGCAGGATGGAAGCCATCCCACTCTGCAGACCCTGCTGCGTGTGTCTGCTGGGAAATCCTGGCTGAGAGGGGAAGGGACAGCGATCCAGCCCTGGGGAAAGCTGCTTTTCCCACAGCGACTCACACAAAGCATCAGTGCATTCACATCCTGAGGGACCAGGAACCCCAGCAGTGGGCACCGAGGGGCTCCCAGGACCCCCTGTCACTGTCCCCACTGCCAGCACCTCTTCTCTCCTGCAAACACCCCCAAACCCAGGGCTCAGGTGGCCTTTGGGATCTCAAATTAAAGGAATAAACCTCCAAAACGATGAGCCAACCACAAGTGTCAGAGAGCAGTGACTTTCCCCTCATTCCACTGCATATGGAAGCTGGAAGTTTCAGTAAGTGCATTTTGTCGTTTTAAATAGTAAACATTGTAAATGGGAATAAACTTTTTTGAGCTTAGAACTACAGAGACGAATAAAGATAAAAAGCAATTGTCAGGTTTTCCAGTTGGTGGCAAAAGGAACTGCCAGCTGAAAATAAAACACAGCAAATTCCTCAGGAAAGAGATTATCAAAGGAAACAACTGCCTCCTCCTGGAACTTCTTACGTTCTCTGGTTTTAAACAATAATTTATGTGCATCATCAAAAGCGCTGTAAAAACCAAACCACATAACTTATAAACAAAAATCTGTTTGTGTTTTCCCGAGCAGCTCTCCAGATGTTGCTGTGAGGTGTTCATGGACACGTGGAGCTCTGCCTGCCTCGCTCTGCCTTCCCTCACCCACCTCAGACCTGATCCCAGGAGCTCCCCATGGCACCTGAGGGGTGAAGCATCCCTGCGCCACCCCAGCCGAGCCTGACCCTGCCAGGAGCTCTCCAAAAAAGCTGGGAAGGAAGCCCAGAGTTGCTGCCTTGGGCTGTGGGCAGGATGGAGAGGTGGGGGTGGCCAAAGTGAAGCATCTCCCATCCCCAGACAGCAGTGCCGAGTGAGCACCACCCATCTCCACACTCCTGGGGTGCCAACCCTCCCCGGGGGGAAGGCAAAGGGATGGGATGGGAATATCTCCCTGCCCCGCAGGGAATGTGGATGTGTCCCTTCCCACAGCTGGACTCGGGTGCACACCTCCTTTTCCCTGGCTGGGAATCCATCACGGACGCAGCTATCCCAGATCTGCAGTTAGCATGGCTGGAATCACAGCAAACCGGCTCGAATCGCTTTGTAAATCCCAAATACTCCCCAGCCTAGGAGTGCTGCTGACCCCCCCCCGGGGCAGCCTTATCTCTGCCCCCCATCCTCAGCTCCTCTGGCATTCCCAGCTCCCCTGGGAATCATCCCCAATGGCTCCTGATGGGATCTTTACAGCTCTCGGCAATCTGCAAAACCTCATTTCCACAAACCCGGGCCGCGCCCTGTCGCTGCTTAGCCCAAAGGACAACAAAACTGCGGCAAGGACTTTAATGATGAAAAGCCCTTTATTAACAGAAATCCTTCATTTTTATAACCCAGATCACTAGAAGGCATCACACCCGGGACACAGGCATTGGTCCCAACATGAACACCTCTCTCACACCACTGGTCAGTTATGGAGAAACTTGTTAGAACAACAATACTGACAAACAACTCAGTGAGATAGAGAGTGCCCAAAACACCTCAGTGAGATACAGAGTGCCCAAAACACCTCAGTGAGATAGTGCCCAAAACACCTCAGTGAGATACAGAGTGCCCAAAACACCTCAGTGAGATAGTGCCCAAAACACCTCAGTGAGATAGAGAGTGCCCAAAACACCTCAGTGGGATACAGAGTGCCCAAAACACCTCAGTGACATA
>VZTN01018278.1:107371-124551 GCA_013400515.1 Erpornis zantholeuca
CTCCCTCACAGCAGTGTCCCCTCCCTCACACCAGTGTCCCCTCCTGTTGCTAACCCTGAGAAGATTTCTTTAGGCACTTTTGTGCCTCACTGGTTCTTGCAGCTTTGAAGTTGTCGGATTGTTTTGAGTTTGATAATATGCAAACATCACAGCTCTCTTCTTGCATTGTTTTTCATATATCTCAAATTGTTTCTTTGGCCAAAGAAGAACACTTCTAGTTTGGGATTTGTTTTCATACTTTGCAATTGTACACTGACACTTCTTCTGCTCTGTTCTCACAGACAGAGGCAGACAGACAGAGAGAGAGGATCCCAGAAGCTGAGTGGGCTGGGGGGATTCTCCTCTCCTTTTCATCTCTCTGTTTCATCTAAATAATCTTATTAAAGCCTTCTGATTTCCGATCACTCAATCTATGGACTTTGTTTGTTCTTGGAGCAGCCCCTGAGAAGCAGGGCTGTTCCCTCAGACCAACACCCTGCCTCACACCAGTGTCCCCTCCCTCACACCAGTGTCCCCTCCCTCACAGCAGTGTCCCCTCCCTCACACCAGTGTCCCCTCACTTTCCCACCTCCAGGAGGGGAATCTCCTGGGAATGCAGTGCCACGGCCAGGGAGAGCTAACACTGTGGGGTCACTTCTCGGTGGGTGTTTGAGAAATCCCAGAGAAAGGCTGGAGAAATGCAAGCTTTTCTAACCTGTCCTGAAATCCATTTCCTAAGGGAACTTTTTGTAGCTTCCCAGGAGAAAGCTTGGATGGAAGAATGTAAATAAGAGAAATGTTGGTGGTGAGGTGATTGCCTTGACCAGTGAAATGTCCTCATCTGTCTTGTGAATTCCTGACTGAGACACAGTCAGAGACACAGACACACAGACACACAGACACACAGACACACAGACAGACAGACAGAGATGTTCCCTGCAGCTGAACCTGCTGGAGGGAAAAAGATTTATTCTGTTTTCTTGATATTAATAAATAAGCCTTCTGAGAAAATCATGACCATAACTAGTTTGTGAAAAAGCCCTGGGGAACCTTTTTTCCTTTCTACAAAACACACCCTCGGCACTTAGCACAACTCCTGACTCTCACAGCACCGGGTGAGGAAGTTTGAGCTGGGGTTAAAGCAGAGCTGCTTCTCACCCTTCTGCTGCTCACACAGATCAGACACACACACACACACTCTGCCAAACTCATCCTCCAGCTCCCTCATCCCCGTGATTGCCACAAACCAATCCATAAATTCACTCGCTTTCACCCGGTAACATTAACATTTGAAGGGGATAATAAATGTATAAGCAATTTGCATGACTACTTCTCCATAATCTGCATTGGGAAAAAAACACTGATTGGTTTTGTTAGTCCATAAAAACAACAGGGACACGAAATCATTCCCACTGCTTCCCTCCATGTGAAAGATGTGACCACGGGAAGAGCAAATAAGAGATGAGCAAAGGCCTGAGTCACAAAGTTATTTTTTCTTCGAAGCAGCATCTTGCTGCTTCCCCCTGGGGCTGCTCAGTTCTGCTGGGGCTTTTGGGGCTTTGGGGGATGTTTTTGTTTTGCTTTTGGGGCTTTTGGGGCTTTTGGGGATGTTTTTGTTTTGCTTTTGGGGCTTTTGGGGCTTTTGGGGATGTTTTTGTTTTGGTTGGCTGGCTGATTTTTACACAAGAGCAGAGCACCACTGACAGCGTGTTTCAGGATGGAGTGATGCCTTTTCCTGCTCTTAAAAATTAAAACCAAAACATGGTTTATGGGGAAAAGGGATTTTTACCTCAAGATTTATTTCAGGATCTTGGCACTTGGTGCAGGTGGAATGCCCCAAAATGCATGCACACCTCACACTGAAATACACACAATTCTAGGCCTTGCACAATTAACATATTTATCAGAGATCCCCCAGGGAGAGGCTGGAGTGAAGCCCTCGTTGTGAGGAACCTTCCCCCTGGCTGGGCCTGGCTGAGGTTCCCAAATGTGTTCTGGAGAGGCCCTTGGTGTCTGGGGCTCCCAGGATGTTTGCTCTCCTGGTTTAACGGTGCCGTGGGGCTGAGCTGAGTTCTCAGCCTTGGGGAGTGACAAGTGTGGGGCTAAAAGCACTGAGAACACATCAAACTAGAAAAAAGTGTGTGAGAGGGGTGTGAAAGAAAGGGCAAAATATCATCCTGGCATCAGGAGCATCACAAGGAGCACTTGCTGCTGCTTCTCAGACAGGAGTGCCCAGCCGGGAAGGCAATGCCAGCTCCATCCCAGCTCTGCTCCCAGTTCCATCCCAGCTCCATCCCAGCTCTGCTCCCAGTTCCATCCCAGCTCCATCTCTGCTCCATGCCAGCTCCATCCCAGCTCCACCCCAGCTCCATCCCAGCTCCATCCCAGCTCCATCCCAGCCCCATCCCAGCTCCATCCCAGCTCCATCCCAGCCCCATCCCAGCTCCATCCCTGCTCCATCCCAGCTCCATCCCAGCTCCACACAACAATTCCAGGCTCTGCTGTCTGATTGGAAGCTACTGGAAAGCTTCTGAGAAGGAAATTTTCTCAGATCTGCCTTTGAGAAGGATTCCAGCTTCTGTTTGTTGGGAACAAGAATTGAAATCAATGTTCCCTGCTCCGGGAAATCCCTGGTTAATAAAAGCACGGAAACACAAACCGGAGATGGTTGGAGCCACCATCCCTTGGATTTATCACTGTCAGGCTGTTTTATGCTTTTTAGCATAAGGACAAACTGTGGGGTACAGTCACGTTCCTGAAGCACTGATTAGGGAGCCAAAACTCCATCAGACCTGGGAGACTGAGCAGCTCCAGGTGACATCCCACACCCAGAACCTGCTGCTCTCGCTGCCGAGGTCTGCTCTGACAAACAACTGGGAGGAGAAATTCGGTTAAAAAGAAGCTGAGGCCGCAGGGAGGTGTGGGATAAATGAGATTCCAGCTCCAGGCCCCCCTCAAACTCCCGGAGCTGAAGCTTTCCCCTCAGGCAGTGGAGGGGAAGGGATTCCCGCTGAGCAGCCAGCACAGTGGTGTGTCTGAGGGTGCGTGGAGCACCTCATTAGAAACAACAATAAACAGCCAGCGCGGAAATAACACCTTGGCTCAAAGGTATGGAGCAGCAGGAGGGAGGGAAGGCTGGGAGAGGAGAGCTGGGAGAGGCTGCAGGAGGAGGGAAGGGGTGGCAGCCCCCCACAGCTCCCAGGGCAGGATTATCCAGACAAATCAATGGCTGGCAGAGACACTGCAATAACATCTAACGGGGGATGTTAACAGGAAAACCTGGTGCAAAACTAATAATTTAAGATGTATTTGTCGTTTTTAGGTCTCCTAAACAGTGGTTATATAAAATGATGGAGGAACAATGCGATTATCTGTGTCTGTCAGCAGCACGGGCTCCTGTGACTCACATCCAGAGGTTTGTCCTCCCTAGGGTGGCTCCTTGTTCCCTCCCCTCCCGTGGTTCGTCCCTGCAGAGCAGGGCACTTCAAATAAATGCCTAATTTCTGGCTGGGAAATGAATTACGGGAACTGAGTTAATATCAGTTTCCCTGTAGCTGTGAGTGCCTTGCTGGGAAGGGCTCTCTGGAGGGGCTGCTCCCAGACACAGCCCAGCCACAGCTTGCCCCATGAACGAGCCTGGCTGGGCTGTTCTGTCTCCTTTTTCCAGGCTCCACACCAGGAGAGAAAGGAGTCACAAGTGTAGATTTTGTTTCTCCTGTTGTTTATTAAGTTCTTATCTCAGTTTCTGTGTGCTGCTCCTGCCTGAGCTCAGCACTGCCAGAATCACTGCACAATGGTCACAAGGCCTTGAGCACAGAATGGTTTAAAGACTTTTTACCCAATTAACAGCTCCAGTGTAAGATATTTTCAGCAGTGCACCAATAACTATCAATCCTAGTTCACACATTTCTCCTACCCCAATCCCATCCCAGCAATCCCTCAGTGCCACCAGCACAGCAGGGATGGAGGAGAAGGAGGAGAAGGAAAGACCCAGGGCCCCCACCCTGAACCCTCCATGTTTGTCCCCATTCACCTCCACACCACAAACCCCAAAACTCTGATTTTCCACCCTGGGATAAACTAACTCCAATCTGTCTCACACTCTCCATGCTTGCAGTTCATCCCAAAGTGTTGGGAGCTTTTCCCAGGGGCACAGATCCAAGGCTGTGTCCCCCTGGGATTCTCTCCCAGCCCAAACCAATCCCTGCACACCTGAGCTCCCCAAACCTCTGCCTGCACCCCCAAGCTTTACACCTCAGTTCTGCCCAAAGGCCTGGGTTGAACCTGGTCCCCACCCCAGACATTTCCATTTTGCTTTCAAGTGTGTTTTGGTTGGAGACAAAATTTAGAGGAGAATGTTTTTTTGATGGAAAACAGGTTGTAGCTACTATTTTTTTTTTTTAATTAGGTTTGGGAAAAAAATAAATATATTTTTTGAAGGAAAGTGAAAAAGGAAAAAAAAAACTATTTATTTAGCAAACATATAGGAAAAAAATAACAATGTTAAAACATAAGATTCCCTGCTGGGGGCTACTTTGAAAGAGAGTTTAGGGTTTAACCACTAAACTCCTCTTATTTACCCTAATTATTCTCCTCTTCAAAACAAGTCAACTTCAAACACAAAACCAAAAATTCTTCTAACCTTTTTTTTTTTCCCCCCTTCTCGAGCACGCAATAACATAAAATTTATGTTTTAAATATAAAACAAACGATGATAAAATATATCATACACCAAAAAAAATCTCTCCAGAACAAAGTGGCTAAAGGAATCCCCAGGCACAGGGAACACAGCAACTCCAGCCCGAGCAGGTTTCCTCCTTTAACATTTTAATGAGCCTCGAGACTTTTATGCACATTAGTTATGTTGCCCTAATTACTCATTATAATTCTAATGTGCATTTTATATTTAATTACAATGCTTATAAAGATTTGGTGTGGACAGTAAATTATTATAACTAGCATGTGCATAATGATTACGAGCTGAATTTATTAACTTTTACACCAGCATTCAGGGCTGGAAACTTCCAATCTCACCTCTGTGAGCCCCCATATTGTCTGATTAAACCAACATTTTTGTGGCATTAATTGTAAATGTCAAGGAAGAAAAAAAATTCTTTTATTTTCCCTGTTTTCATCAGCTTTTAATTTGGCATCCTAATGTCATCTTTTGTTAGTGAAATTGCTTTCCAGGGGTGCTAAGATAAAAAATTCCAGGTAAGAGAAGAGGTTTTGTGAGATGTGTTTTGTGCTCAGAAAAACAGATATCAGCAATATTCAAATATATTCCTTTATGTATATGCCCCCTCAGAGTGTTTTAGCAATAGAGTAACAAGTCAGATAGTGTTACCTGTGCTTTATTTAATTAAGATGGGCTTCCCACACTCTGGATTATTTAATTTCTCTAATTTATTCAGAGCAGCAGCCCTGCCTCTCCCCAGATTAATGGAGTGGTTCAATAATGGCTCTCCACGTCAGAACCTTCTCTGCCATGCAGAAAGCTTTGAGAGACACGACTGGAACAACCACTGGGCTCAGCAAGGAGCAGGCTGAGCTTTCCTTGATGGCTTATCAGAATCAGGCACTCATCAGCATCCTGACATGGACATTTCCATAAATTCCATATGCAAACGCAGGAGGTGTTGGTAAGAGTTCAGTTCTAGGTGGAGCCCAGGGTCCCTTTTGTGCTTTTCATAGAATCCTGGAGTGGTTTGGGTTGGGATGGAGCTCAAATCCCACCCAGAGCCAGCCCTGCCATGGCAGGGACACCTCCCACTGTCCCAGGCTGCCCCAAACCTCATCCAGCCTGGCCTTGGGCACTGCCAGGGATCCAGGGGCAGCCACAGCTGCTCTGGGAATTCTATTCCAGCCAGGAATCCCTTCCCAATCTCCCCTCTGAATGCACCTTGCTGCAGCTTCCCCTTCCCCACTCAGGGTTTCCCTTTCCCAGCCCTGTCCTTCCATGTGGATTAACTGAGGAGCTGTGCCAGCCCCTGGGGAGAGAGGATCCTCAGGCATTCCCTGCCTGATCTGGGATGTCCCAGGGCACATCCTCCTCTTCCCAAAAGTGCTCCTCCCTCGTGGATTGCTTTACATCCACCCAAATCCCTGTGGCTGCTGTGCCATTCATGGGCCTGGACAGAAAACCTCCTGGTGCTGAGTGCAGAGCTTAAAATCCCCCAGTAATTGTTATGTGGGCGGGAAACATAAAAACCAGCATCACAAAATAATACTTAATAAATAACAGGCCTCCAGAGAGGAAACCTGAACAATCTCTTGTACAGGTATGGCAGGGATGAAAAAAAAAAAAAAAAAGGAGAGGAAAGAACTTAATGAAGCTTCCCAAAAAGCAGCAAAGCAAACAAAGACCTTGAGGGAGCTGCAGAAGAAAAGGCAAGTTGGAAGAACTGCTTTGTTTCTCTGTCCACTGGGGTTTATCTCATGCTGCATCTCTTTAATCCATTTATTTTCCAGCAAAGAGCTTTTCTCCCTGTGCTCCCTTTGAGGCAGCTCTGTAAATGCAGTTGGATCCCCTGTTAAAGGAGCTGCTCTGGCGTGGGAGCACAGATCCCTTCCTGGAGCAGTGTCCGAGGAGTGCAGCTCCAGCCACGCTCTGGCACCTGATCCCTGTCCCTGCAGCAGCACTTGGGGTCCTGGCAGGGCCTGTGCCCCCCAGGGGATGGAGCCCTTGGCTCCTGTCCCTCTCCTCTGCCCTGGAGATTCTCTCCCTTCAGTTCTGCATGCTGGAAAGAACCAAGTGAGAAATCTTCTGTGCTGTGCCAGGAGTTGTTTATTTTCCTTACCAAGACCTCGGAGGCAGAGGCAGCATCCTCTGAGGGCACCAGGGCAGAGAGGCAAAGGCTGCAGATCAGCAGCAACCTTTTATATCTTATAAAAACCATTCCAGAAACAATATGTATTTTATTTTGTTCCCAACACCAGTAAATTCTCATCTTATTGATATGTCTTTTCTATACTAACTTTGTTCCACCAACCACCACACCACAGGAACTGGTGTCAGAGAAGAGAGGAAGGGAAAGAGGAGAGAGGAGAAGAAGAAAGAAGGAGAAACCACACCCCAAAGCATCCATCTTGAGTCTTTAGAACACAAAATCTAAACCTACAACTAAATTCTCTGTGCTGCAAAAACAAAAGGCTTTTCTCACTTCTTGGGTGTTTGCAGCTCATCCAGGATTGAGGGTTGGATTAACATCCGAGCCACCCTGGGGTGCCCTGGGGGCAAACAAAACCCCGAGGGGAGAAAGAGAGGTTTCCTGGCCTCCCCTGACTCCCACGGGGTCCCTGTGGGCACCACGGGGACAAACATTGGCTGTGAGCAGTGGCAGAGGCACATCAGCCCCAGAGAGGGCTGGAAGCAGCCCCTGGCCCCAGGGGAGGGATGCTCCCCACTCTGCACTGCCTTTCCCCAGAGGTTCTTCCCCCCGGGGGTGCTGGCACTGCCCAGGGAATGGGCACAGCCCCGAGGCTGCCAGAGCTCCAGGAGCTGCCAGGGATGGACAGGGTGGGGATGCTGGGGGGTCTGGGCAGGGCAGGAGCTGGGCTGGGTGATCCCTGTGGGTCCCTCCCAGCCCAGGACATTCCCTGGCTCCTGGTTCAGCCCCAGCTGCCAGGGCTCTCCCTCTCTTTGCACATGTCCACATTCCCTTTGACAGAACAATTCCTGTCCCCCCCGGGAATGCTCCAAGGAACAAACTCCTCTGCTCCAGGCACTGCCCATGTCAGGAACGCTGGAACAAGAGGAACCTGAGGGGCACAAATGGGACAGGAGCATCTCCTACCCACGAGATCCTTGGCCAAAGGCACCTCCCTCACCCTGAGAGTGACTGGAACCAGACCAACACCATGGTTTGGGGCTCAGCTGGAGCACCCCAAGTTCAGGGGAGCAGAAGGAGTTTGGCTTAGCAGAGGTGCAGAAGGTGATTCCCTGGGATACCCTCAGCCCTGCATGTGCACCACGGGAGGGAAATCAGCTCTACCCCATCTCTCCTATGGGCCAGGCTTGCAGTAACCAGCCCAGAGTGCAGCAAGGCAGAGCTAGGGCTGGCGAGGTAGGGCTGGGAGATATTCCTCAGCAGATATCAAGGTGCTCCTCCTCCTTTCCCACGCTAAAAGCAAGGCTGACACCTGGATGGTGATTGCCCTCCCGACCTGCTGGGAGCTCCAGCGTGTCTGTGGGGGCTGAGGGGGAAAAAAGGAGTCCCAGCACCCCCAGGGTGGCACTGAGGAGCAGGGAGGAGGGCTGGGCACGCTGGCACACCGCTGGTGCCAGCCCAGAAGGCAGAGCTGGCCCCGAGCCTGGCTGTGACAGACACGAGAGCTCTGCCTCTGCTGCTGCTCCCCCTCCAAGGGAGATAAAAGCAATGGACTTCAACGAATTCCAGGAATTACTAAGTAGATCTTTTGGCAGCAGAGTCGAGAAGAAAATGAATTAAAGCGAGCTGGTAGTTTTCCAAGGAAAGGAAAGTTTGGAAGTAAAGAGCCAAATCCCCCCAGAGTGGGTGGGGAATGCAGGCAGGGCCATAGTCCCACAGGAGCAGGGAAGACACCAAGGGCAAGGAGAAACCACACCAGGGGCACCTTCTCGGCATCAGGGAAGAGTGACCCTGCTGGGGTCACCCTGCACAGTGCCCAGCCCCCAAGAGCCCTGCTGGGGCCTGTCTGTGCCCCCCCTGCAGCAGGAGCCCCCCAGAACCCAGCACGGGCACCATCACACACCTGGGCACCTCCACCCTGCGGCTCCCTGATGGATTTACTGCCCTCACCTGATGCCTTGAGACCACTGTGAGCCAGGACAGTGCCCCACACACTCCTTATGTGGCCTCTCCCTGGTCTGGAAATTAAAACCCGAACAGAGTTTAAGAGGAAAAGGGGTTTTTATTTAAGGTGTTTATTTCAGGATCCTTGGGTGCAGCACTTGGTGCAGGTGGAATGCCCCAAAATGCATGCACACCTCACACTGAAATACACACAATTCCAGGCCTTGCACAATTAACATATTTATCACAGATCCCCCAGGGAGAGGCTGGAGTGAAGCCCTCGTTGTGAGGAACCTTCCCCCTGGCTGGGCCTGGCTGAGGTTCCCAAATGTGTTCTGGAGAGGCCCTTGGTGTCTGGGGCTCCCAGGATGTTTGCTCTCCTGGTTTAACGGTGCCGTGGGGCTGAGCTGAGTTCTCAGCCTTGGGGAGGTACAAGTGTGGGGCTAAAAGCACTGAGAACACATCAAACTATAAAAGAGTGTGTGAGAGGGGTGTGAAAGGAAAAGAAAAAATCATCCTGGCATCATTTCTTTTTTTAGAGACTAACAAAACTTTACTTTCTCTAGTCTCCACATTATTCACAGACCTGGTTTATACAAGTGGATGTTTCACAGGCTATCACACAGATAGTAACTACAATTACAGTTATTGTAAATGCTTTTTCATTTAGTTTCAGTTTGGTAACTGAAGAACAAACCTCCTGCTTTGGGGCCAGGCACTCATGGGCTCAGCTGGAGCAGGGGAGCAGAAGGAGTTTGGCTTAGCAGAGGTGCAGAAGGTGATTCCCTGGGATACCCTCAGCCCTGCATGTGCACCACGGGAGGGAAATCAGCTCTACCCCATCTCTCCTATGGGCCAGGCTTGCAGTAACCAGCCCAGAGTGCAGCAAGGCAGAGCTAGGCCTGGCGAGGTAGGGCTGGGAGATATTCCTCAGCAGATGTCAAGGTGCTCCTCCTCCTTTCCCACGCTAAAAGCAGAGGCTGAGAGTGTGAATGCTGGGCAGCAGCAGCAGCCTGAGCCCTCAGCTCCTTCCCAGGATTTCGTGGTTGCTGAGACCCTGGGCTAATTAAGCACCAGAACCAATTCCTTCACTCATTTCTGTGGATAAACATGTTGTGTTTAAATTGGAATCCATTATTCAACACAATGGGGAGAAATCAGAAATCATACTCTCGTTAGCTCCCAGCAGTAATGAAATCTCCGGATTCACACTTAACTACAAAAACGAGGTGAGGGCTGACACAGGAATTTTAAAAGAGGATCTCAAAAGGGAGCAGCAGAACTTTTGTGCTCCCATCCAGCCTGGCTGTGATCTGACACCCTGCACCCACCCAGCAGAGCAGCCAGGTGAGTCCCCAGCGCTGCTCCCCAGGCCAGAACTCATTACTGCTGGATAATAAATGGAAGCATAAGTCAGAGCTAGCGCTGAACAGATTGTTTGGGGTTGCAAAGACAGCAGCTGTCACAGCTTGACAGCTTTCCTGTTAGTGAATCAGCTTTCCTGACAGTCTTTTTGATTGAAAACCCCTGTTCCCCGACAGAGTGCGAGAGCTGATGTACATATGTAGCTCATGAAGGATGAGAAGGAGCCATGAAAGGTCTCGAAGCTCTTGCTCTGTATTAAAAAGAAGGAAGCTGGTGCAGAGGGAGGGCTTGGCAGATGGGAGCTGATGGGGACTGGCCCAGCTCTGCTGGGAGCCACGAGGGCACAACAGAGCCACGGCCCTGGGGGCTCTGCTAAAAGCCACAGAAACCTTGGCTGCTCACACCCCCGGGAAGAAAGGAAAAACCAAAACTGGGTGACGAAAAATAAAACTGTGATTTAAAAATGGAAGTTTTAAGATCCCACCCTGGCAGGGCTGTCCCCTGAGCCCTGATGGGCACCAGGATCCTCCCAGGCTGCCCAGGGCATGGCTCTGTGCTTGTGGCAGCTCCTCCTCTCCAAAGGAGGTCACACATCCCTCAGGAAGGGACAAGAGGTCCCAAGCCAGCTCTGGGTGCAGACCTGGCTTTATGTGGGAGACCTGGGGGCTCCCCTCTTCAGGAAATTGCTTCCTGATTTGTTCTCCCTCTTCTGGCCACCCACCCCAGCAGGTGCAGGAGCAGCAGAGCACCTCCACGAGGACACAGCCGATATTTCACAGAATTGGGTTCCAAATACACTGGAAATGGTGCATTTTGAAGGGATTTTTTTCCTAAGAGAAGTGAGCTCTGCCAGTCCAGCCCCAACCCTCACGATCTTTGTGCAGCAGGAACCAGAGCAGCGTGGTCCATGATGTCCCCTGGCTTTGGGATGGGTCTGCAATGTGGCCATGCCTGGAGGCACCAGCTTCCCTCACAGAGCCTTGTGTTTGCTCTGCAGCTGGGAGGTGCAGGAAAGGTCACTCCAGCCCCAGAACAGTTTGGTTCTCCTTGAGGAGAGCAGAAGAGACTCAGAGAAGCAGCTCTATGGATTATAGTGCCTGAGGAGTGATGCTGGCAGGTTTTCCTGTCCTTTGCATCCACAGCACTGCTTTGTTTTAAACTCTAAATGCCAAGTGGGGGCTTCTCAAGGCTCCTGTAGCTCCCATCTGCTGCCTCCAGCACAGCCTTGCTACCACAGGAGGTATTTGAGCCTCAGCCCTGCCACCAGGAAGGAAATCAGGCTGCAGTGATATCACTGCAGCACATGGCTAGTGCAGAACCATTTCAAACTGCAACGACTGGGATAGGAAACGTGGGAAAAAAAATAAAAATTCAAGGGATGGAGAGTGGCACAAGGCTGGCACTGGTTTCTGTGAGCCCAGCTGGTGTCAGCACTCAAAGCCCTCTGCCTGTCACCTCAAGGGCTCTGCCAGGGCCAGGGCAGAGCCTGGGCCCCACAGCCACCAGGGGTAATGCAGTCACAGGGAGAGAGATCACTTCACAGTGTGTTGACTATTAGGGAATATTTTAAGTAATTGTTTTTGCTGAAGAGTGATGTGGGCAAGGGAACACTCCTGGAAGCTGGAGAGCTCTCCATTAATTTTGGCTCTAGCCCGGAGTCTCGCACAGCTCTGCTCCAAATTGCAGCTTCAGACGCAGCAGCTCTTTAGACATGACTCATCTGCTATTAAAGCCTCGATTTTCCCCAGCAGTATCGGGGCTGGTGTTTAAAGTGGGATCACCTGCAGGCTGCAGGGCTGGCAGTGCTGCTCCAGCAGGGCTGGCTCCCCAGGACAGCCTCTCCTCGGTGCTCCCGTCAGGCTGGGGCTTCAGCATCCACCCACAGAGGGGAGATTTCAGCACCTCCGAGGGTGAGGATTTCAGCACCTCCGAGGGTGAGGGGAGATTTCAGCACCTCCGAGGGTGAGGATTTCAGCACCTCCGAGGGTGAGGGGAGCTGCTGAGCCTCTGGATGCAGGAAAGGCTTCAGCGGCTGGGGCTTCAGCATCCACCCACAGAGGGGAGATTTCAGCACCTCCGAGGGTGAGGATTTCAGCACCTCCGAGGGTGAGGGGAGCTGCTGAGCGTCTGGAGAGCCAAAGCCACAGAGAGGAGCACATTCCTGCTGCCCCCGAGGCCAGGAGATGCAGGAAAGGCTTCAGCGGATGTGGATGTACAGAGGGGTCCAGAATGGTACTGGAACCTTCCTTTGACTTTAAAATGAGTAGAACAGCAGATAAAAAACTATCAAGAGCCCTTTCGTGAACTCTCCTGCCCACAGGTTCATGGGCTGCTCCCAGACTTTCACCAGCAACAGCCTGAGAGCTTCACAAGTGTCTTTGTACACAGCAGCACCAATAAATCATCAATTGCAGTGTTTGCCACCATTTCAGGGCAGTGTGCCATGGCTGCTCCATTCTGTCACACAGTCAGGTTGGAAAATCCCCCCAGGATCCCTGAGCCCACCCTGTGCCCAGTGCCCACCTTGTCCCCAGCCCAGAGCCCTGAGTGCCACCTCTGGGAATTCCTGGGACACCTCCAGGGATGGGCACTGCACCCCTCCCTGGGCAGTTCCAATCCCTGAGCTCCCTTTCCATGGGGAAACATTCCCTAACATCCAACCCAAACCTCCCTCACCCAGCCTGCCTTTGCAATGTGGGTCACAGCTCTAAGACAGCCAGGAGAGAACCTGAGGGGCTTTTCCTGTGGCCTGAGCTCCCCCTCTGCCCTGGCAGCAGCACTGCTGGAGTTACACTGGAGCACCAAGCTCCTTGTCCACAGGAGAGCCAGGCTGAGCCCTGGTCCTGCAGCCCCCATGCCCTGGAGAGCCTGGACCCTGCTGGAGAGCCTGGGACCTTGCTGGAGATCCTGGGACCCTGCTGGAGAGCCTGGACCCTGCTGGAGAGCCTGGGACCCTGCTGGAGAGCCTGGGACCCTGCTGGAGAGCCTGGGACCCTGCTGGAGATCCTGGGACCCTGCTGGAGAGCCTGGGACCTTGCTGGAGATCCTGGGACCTTGCTGGAGAGCCTGGAACCTTGCTGGAGATCCTGGGACCCTGCTGGAGATCCTGGGACCCTGCTGGAGAGCCTGGGACCTTGCTGGAGATCCTGGGACCCTGCTGGAGAGCCTGGGACCCTGCTGGAGAGCATCACCTGCTGTCCCTGGCACACCTGCACCACCCCCCTGGCACCTCCCCCTGCCCATCAGCACCTCTTGGCAGAGGGGAGCAGAGAATTTCTGTGGGAAGATGAAAAACCTCCTCCTTATCTGCTGGGGAGAGACCCCGAGCGCTGATGCTGTGGCTCCTCCAGCAGCTGCCAAAGCCCTGAGCCTGTGCTGTGCCAGCACAAATGCCACCAGCCCCGAGCAGGGACAGCAGCACCACTTCTGCCACGCTCCCACACGAGCAGGGTTTGCCAGGGACCTGCAGGAACCACTCTGAGCTCACAGAACCTCTGCACAGCCCCTCCTCCTCCCCGGGAGAAATCAATATCAATTTAGGAGCCAAATTGCACTCGAGTCACAAACGTGAACTATATTGTTCCAATCTGACTCCTGAAATGTTAATAAAAACACACGAAGGGCATAAAATAACAAGCATTTCTTCACAAGAGGATTCTTCCCCCACCAGAAAAGGGAAGTGTTTCCTCCAAAGCAGCACCATTCCTTCCCCACCCAGCCAACCGAGGTGGCTCTAATTGTCAGGCCAGTTTTTATTGAACTGCTGCAAGCTGTTTGTCATTAGGTGTTGCTATGAGATAGGGACATCACAGGACTCAGACAAGTTCTCAGTGGTGAGACCAGCTCGCAAATCAGCTAAATAAGAACCAAAGATAACAAGATAAAACCTGAAAAGCAAAAAAAAAAACCCAAAAAAACAAACCCAACTGATGACATTGTGCATGATCCAAACCTCCAGTTTTTAGGACAGCAGAAATTCTTCAAAAACCTTTATCCTACGTTAAAAAACCCAACCCAAAGCTTTTATTTGCACTGGTTTCACCTGAAGTATTCTGCTTCAGCCCTTGCCTGGTGGCTGCACCCAGCTCTGCTGCTCCTGATTTAACCATGACCCGAATTTCCACAGGGGCTGTGCTGTCCCCTCCCCTCCCTCAGCCCCGTGGGTGCCTCTGTGTCCTCACACCCTGAACCCTCTGGCACAGAGACCAGTCCCTGGTTTTTCTCTCCTCTCAGCTGAGTGTGATGTGCTGCAGGAGATCTGTCCTCTCCATCCCTGCTGTGACAGCCTCCCCCAGGCTCTCTAACTGAAGCAGTTTCTCAAATCCCAGCGTTCCAGCAGCCAGGCTGGAGCAGGGCAGCACAGAGAATTCCATCTGCACCATCAGGGTAACACTGAACAGCAGCAGCAGGAACCAGCCAGGAGCTGGGCTGGCTCTTCTTGGAGTCCAGGGAAGCCTGAGAGCTTCTCCTGCCCTTCTGGGAGTCCTTTTAACCCCAGAGCTCCTCAAAAAATAGCTTAGCCTGCGACCTAAGCTTTTGGGAGAAGCTCCCTTCACTTTTGGGAGGACTTGGATGCACCAGAGAAATGAGAAGAGTTTTGTTTAGTGAACCTCAGAGAGTTTAGTTGTAGTTTGGGTTTTGCTCTATGTATTATATAGAGGCAACATGGAGGTTTCAGGGTGTCAGCTTTTCTTCTTCTTCTTCTTCTCCTTCTTCTCCTTCTCCTTCTTCTTCTCCTTCTCCTTCTTCTTCTCCTTCTTCTCCTTCTTCTCCTCCTTCTTCTCCTTCTCCTTCATCTTCTTCTCCTTCTTCTTCTTCTTCTTCTCCTTCTCCTTCTCCTTCTCCTTCTCCTTCTTCTTCTCCTTCTTCTCCTTCTTCTTCTCCTTCTTCTCCTTCTCCTTCTTCTTCTCCTTCTCCTTCTTCTCCTTCTCCTTCATCTTCTCCTTCTTCTTCTTCTTCTTCTTCTCCTTCTCCTTCTCCTTCTCCTTTTCCTTCTCCTTCTTCTTCTTCCCTCTCCTTCTCTTCCTTTCTTCTCTGACCCAAGTTCCTGTGATTTGGTAGTTGGTATGAAGAACTCAGTGTAGCAGAGGCATGTTAATGAAATGGACACCTGCTGCTTTTATAGACAAAACAGAGCATGCAGAAGTTTTTGAGTGGCTGATAGAAGATATAAAAGCTCCCTGCTTTGGGTTAGCCATTGCATTCTGCCCTCGTGTTCCTGGAGGCCTCAGCACAGCCTGTGCCTCTGAGACTTTGATCAGGAAAAACAAACAAACCTTAAAACAGCAGAAAGAAGTTTTGTTTCATGTTTTTGGGACACGGGACATTGAAATAAGGAAGAGAGCCAGGCTGGGAGCCAGCAGGGTCCCCAGCACCCCACAGCTGCCATGGTAAAAGGACCTCCACAAGCTCCTGGCCTGACCACATTGCCAATGTCCTGGCAGGAGCCCATGCCCAGTGCCCAGCGATGTGCCAGGGCTGCTCCCCCTGCTCTGAGCATAGCTCTGGGCTCTTGGAAATGTTTCTGGATGGAAAGAAGCGAAGGGAGGACACTCCACTCCCCACATCTGCAGCTGCTGGACCTCAGGAGAGGAACCCCAAACCCAAAGGGACCAATCCTCGCAGCTGCCTTCCCACAGAACGTCTGAAATGCATGGCAAACAGGAGCTGGCACTGCCAGGGGCACTGCTGGTGCCTGGGGACCCTGCCCCAGTGCCACCAACACTGCCCACACACCCCAGACCCAGGGCATCACACAGAGCAGGGCACTGCAAGCCCCACTGGGCCAGGAAAAGCACCAAACACGAGCCAGGAGTGAGATCTCCTCCCCTGTGCCCCTTGGAGGCCAAAATCCCTCTTGGAAAGCTAACCTGAGAACTGAGGAAAATACATTTCTGCAAAGCAGTGAAACCCCTGGCACTGAAACTCAGCTCCTGAAGCCAATGCTGACCTTAACCCCAAATCCTGAACTCAGTCAGGGATATAAAGATGGACCTGAAAATCAATAGCTATTAAAAACTGAAAGAATGAGAGTTACTGATTTCTGCTTCAAGAGAAGCCCTCTCCTTCCCTCTCTTTTAATAGAGGAAAGTGGAAATTAAAATTAAATTGCTCTGAGCAATTTTATACTTGGTGCCAAAGCAGAGGAGGACTGAGACCTCCAGAAAAATACGTGGGGCCTTGTCTTCATATTTAATAATTGAACCGAGGCGATTTTCCTTCTCGAATCCACACTCCAAACCTTGCCAAGGAAATGTTGGTCCTAGGTCAGGATGGTTCACAGAGGGCACCTCCTGGGAAAACAGAGTCACAGCAACATGTCCAGCTCTTGGCAGCCCCACCAAGCCCTGAGGCCCTGCAGTGTTTTTCCCCAGGAGATTTAAGGTTACAGATATAATTAGGCCAGCATGGCTTGTACAGGATGTCTGATTTCAAAGTAAAATCCGAGTATTATCCATAATAGTATGCAAAGCACCATAGCAACAGCGAGGAGCCTTCGAAGAAATGCTAATGAGGGGAGAAATGCTAATGAGGGGAGAAATGCTAATGAGGGGAGCTGTTCAGCACAACCGGCCTGGCCAAGCGAAAACAAACACCCCACTTAAAATTCCTCACCAGGAACTCGCACATCCCTGCGCCAAAAAAAACCAACACTGCGTGAAATTCCTTATCAAAGCATCCCAGCGGGAAGGGCACAGGATCCCACACAGCCTCGGGAGCACCCAGACCCCACAGAGGAAGGGCACAGGATCCCACACAGCCTTGGGAACACCCAGACCCCACAGAGGAAGGGCACAGGATCCCACACAGCCTCAGGAACACCCAAACCCCACAGGGGAAGGGCACAGGATCCCACACAGCCTTGGGAACACCCAAACCCCAGGGGAAGGGCACAGGATCCCACACAGCCTCAGGAGCACCCAAACCCCACAGAGGAAGGGCACAGGATCCCACACAGCCTTGGGAACACCCAAACCCCACAGGAATGGCACAGGATCTCACACAGCCTCAGGAACACCCAGACCCCACAGAGGAAGGGCACAGGATCCCACACCTGGGAAC
>VZTN01018278.1:124778-154633 GCA_013400515.1 Erpornis zantholeuca
CCAAACCCCAGGGGAAGGGCACAGGATCCCACACATGGGAACACCCAAACCCCACAGAGGAAGGGCACAGGATCCCACACAGCCTCGGGAGCACCCAAACCCCACGGGAATGGCCCTGGGCTGGCTGAAACCCAGGGAAGGACTGGGATGAGCATCCAGACTTGAGCAGGGCCATAACCCAGGGAATGTGGAACCTGCTCTGAGCACACCAGGGCCCAGAGGCACAGGAGAACTTGATTGATAAAGTTGGGAATTTAACCCCCCATCCCAAATTCAGATGGTTTGCTGAAGAACACAAAACTCGTGCGTGGAAAGGAAAGGATTAAATCCCAGAAGATGCTGAGCTGGAAGGGATCTGTGAGGGTCAGGGGATCCAACCCTCAGCCCTGCTCAGGGCACCCCCACGAGTCACTCCCTGTGCCTGAGAGCATTGGCCAAACTCTTGAACTCTGTCAGGCTTGGGACAGGATCATCCCAAGCACAAGATTTCATCAATTCAGTGACTCCAATCCTTGGTTTTGTATTTCAGGTTAAGACAAGGAAAGAATAATGCACCGAGTACTTGGGTAAACCAACCTGCTACAAACCAAATCAGCCTAATGAGCTTCAAAAACTCATTAAAGGGCTTAATTAAGCAAATGCAGGCCTGAAAAGAGAGTCCTGAGCACCAACCACAGCCTGGGTGAAGCTTTATCAGGCAAGGAGAGCACAGGAGGAGCCAGGGAATGGCAGCCAGGCCATTTCTCTCCAATGCCCAGGGTCCTGAAGCGATCGGAGGTGTGAGAGCACCCGGAGATAACGAGGAGAAGGTTAATTAGGAATGGATTGTGGTGGGTCAGCAGCTCCTGCAGCAGCATTTGAAGACCTCAGTCTGCCTCCAGGTGAGCACACCGAGTGTGCAAGGCTCTGCTCCTGCCTGCTCCCCTCTGCTCACCTGCACAGCAGCCCTGGCGCTGCTGCTGGGGGAGGGAGATGAGAACCCTGGAGTCACCCAGACAAGGGGAAAAAGTGACCTGAAAACTGGAGAAAACCACCCAGGGATGAGTTCAGACACGCAGGGATGAGTTCAAACACCCAGGGATGAGTTCAGCACTCGATTCTCCTCTGGATTTATGGAGCCAGCGAGGAGCTGGGACAGACACTCTGCAGAGGGTGATGGCAGCTGTTGGGGACCCCCCACCCTCGAGTGTCCCTCTGTCACAGGAGGCACCTCAGAGCCAGGGACATGGAATTACAGCATCATGGAGGCTGGAAAAGCCCCCCAGGATCACCGAGCCCAAGCTGTGCCCCATCCCCACCTTGTCCCCAGCCCAGAGCTCTGATTGCCACCTCCAGGAATTCCTTGGGCACCTCCAGGGATGGGCACTCCAAACCTCCCTGGGCAGCTCCTGGCAATGTTTAGAAACCTCTTTTGTGAGGAAATTCCTCCTGCTGTCCATGCTGGAACTCTGCAGAGAACAGATCCACTCCCACTCCCTTCCCTGGAGGCTTCCCAGGCCTGCAGAGCACACAGAGCTGGAGCTGCAGCAGACACAGCTCAGTGTCTGCACTCATTCTGAGCTCTGCCTGTGCTGGCTGCCCCCAGAGCCTGGCAGGGGAGCTCCGTGCTCTGGGGCACAGGGAGGCAGAGCCGCTGCAGGTGGAGCCCAGGGTGCAGGAGACATCATTTCCTTTAAAACAACCCGGGCCAAAACCTGCTTGGGCATTCTGGCCCTGGGGTGAGGAGCTGTCCTCCCTGCAGGGCTGCCAGGAGCAGCCCAGCCTGCACCCAGCAGAGCTCAGAGCCCAGCAGCCCTGCCCGGTGCCACTCAGCACAGGAACTCTCGCTGCCACCTCCCCAGGGAGCGCCCACCACCCCGGCAGCCTGAAATTAAATCACTCCATTATTCTAGCTCCGGATGAGTGTCTTTCCCCTCCCCAAAGCATCTCGAGTCAGTCAAGGCTGGGAGCGCAGGCTCCAACGGAGCTGTCCAAGGTACAGACACAGGAACACCAACCCTGAGCATGTGCTACCCTAAAAACAGGGAATTACCCTGAACAGAACATGTGTTACCCTAAAAACAGGGAATTACCTGAACATTGTTACCCTAAAAACAGGGAATTACCCTGAACAGAACATGTGTTACCCTAAAAACAGGGAATTACCCTGAACAGAACATGTGTTACCCTAAAAACAGGGAATTACCCTGAACATGTGCTACCCTAAAAACAGGGAATTACCCTGAACAGAACATGTGTTACCCTAAAAACAGGGAATTACCCTGAACATGTGTTACCCTAAAAACAGGGAATTACCCTGAACAGAACATGTGTTACCCTAAAAACAGGGAATTACCCTGAACATGTGTTACCCTAAAAACAGGGAATTACCCTGAACAGAACATGTGTTACCCTAAAAACAGGGAATTACCCTGAACATGTGTTACCCTAAAAACAGGGAATTACCCTGAACAGAACATGTGTTACCCTAAAAACAGGGAATTACCCTGAACATGTGTTACCCTAAAAACAGGGAATTACCCTGAACAGAACATGTGTTACCCTAAAAACAGGGAATTACCCTGAACATGTGTTACCCTAAAAACAGGGAATTACCCTGAACAGAACATGTGTTACCCTAAAAACAGGGAATTACCCTGAACATGTGTTACCCTAAAAACAGGGAATTACCCTGAACATGTGTTACCCTAAAAACAGGGAATTACCCTGAACATGTGTTACCCTAAAAACAGGGAATTACCCTGAACAGAACATGTGTTACCCTAAAAACAGGGAATTACCCTGAACAGAACATGTGTTACCCTAAAAACAGGGAATTACCCTGAGCATGTGCTACCCTAAAAACAGGGAATTACCTGAACATTGTTACCCTAAAAACAGGGAATTACCCTGAACAGAACATGTGTTACCCTAAAAACAGGGAATTACCCTGAGCATGTCTTACCCTAAAAACAGGGAATTACCCTGAGCCTGTGCTACCCTAAAAACAGGGAATTCCTCAGCACTGCTCCACTTCAAATCCACGTTTGCTATGTACTCAGACAGCAAAATAAATGCAAACAAACGCCACTTTCCTGATGCACACATCCCATTCCTCATCCTTCTCTCTGCTGCCTCAGCTCTACTGGAAATTCTAGGATTTGGCAGCTGCCTTTAATATTTTTTAAGCATGACAGTAATGGAGCAGGGGGGAAGGAGGGATGGCAGCGCACGGAGAGTTTCAGAGCAGCTTTCAGATGACACATTCAATCCAGACCCTGCTCCATTCAAAGCTGGGTTCGATATTATAATCTATAAATCAGTATTTGCTTTACAAAATGTAATGGAAAATGCTAATAGGATTTACTTGTGAAACGAAATTGGATTACGTCTTATCTATTTTAACTTGATTTGCTGGAGTATTCCTTCAGCACCAACCAGCAGCCTCAATGGCTTTTTTCTTCCCCCCTCATCCTTTTAGAATTCAGGCAGATTCTCAAGCCACCGTTTTTCAAAGGGAAATTAGGGGGCACAGACATAAATTAGGTAGAAAATTAAGATTATGGCGTATCCAGCAGCAGAATGAACTCCCTGTAAGCCACCAGAGCACAACACATGTGCTGGGAGCTCCTTGTTTATGGAGGGCTGGAAGCTGCCCAGGCAAGCAACTTGAATTTCACACAGTAATTTAAACCTGGTGGTTCCCCTGTCTCCGCCAGGGTGGCTGAGCAGCAGCTCCGTGCTGTGAATATCCACGTCCCAAACTCCTCCTGTACCCTCTGGAAGCACACAGAGGTTGGTGCCTGCTGTACCCTGGGAGCAGTGGTGCCCTGGGTTGTTCCAGCTGCCAGGGAAGAGCAGAGAGCATCCCTGGAACAACCTGGGGCTGTGCCAGAGGCTGTCAGAGCAGCTCTAACCCCTGCCCCAGGCTGCCCCACAGCCCTGGCCCTGCTTTGGGGCACAAGGCACTGCTGTCAGTGCCAGGAGGATTCCCTGCCACGAGTGCTCCAGGTGGGAGAGGCAATGGATGTGTTCTGGAGGGGCAGGGTCCCTGTGAGACCACAGGGGGACAGGAGGGTCACAGCCTGGGGACACTCACTGGGGAACCCAGGCACGAGGAAATGGGATTAAAGGCATTGGAGGGACCTGGGAAATGAGCAGAACTTCCCTGAACCAGGAGTGGAATCGTGGAATGACACCAGGAATGGGTGAGAGCAGCAGCAGAGGAAAAGAAACCACAGAACTCTCCAGCTTGGAAAAGCCCCCCAGGAGCACGGAGCCCAACCTTCCCCAGCACTGCCAAAGCCACCAGTGATCCATGTCCATAAATACAAGGAAAGAAATGTGAATGTGAATGTGAATGTGAATGTGAATGTGAATATAAATATAAATATAAATATAAATATAAATATAAATATAAACAGAAATATAAATATAAATATAAATATAAACAGAAATAGAAAGATAAATAGAAACAGAAATAGAAATAGAAATAGAAATAGAAACAGAAATAGAAATAGAAATAGAAATAGAAATAGAAATAGAAATAGAAATAGAAGGATGGAATTCCTGGGGAGAAAGCCTTGCTCTTCTCAGTTTGTTGTGGAAACAAACAGATATCTTTAAAGAAGAAACAGGACTGAAGAACATTTGACAAAGAACTGCCCAGCCAGGGGGGGCTGGGGCCTCCTTGCTTTTGTATTTCTGTCATTAAGAACTTTCCAGATTTAAGCTTGAAAACAAACTGGGTACAAATTGCTCACAGGCAGTGCCTGTAGGCAGATGCTGACAGAGCTCAGCTGCTGGGGACACGTCCCCAGCCCAGGGCTGTGACAAAGCAGCCACGTGCACAGCCTGCTCCAGCTGCAGCCACGAGGTTCCCCAGCCCTTCGGGAGCTCTGAGAAGAGTTTTTAATAAAATAAATCTCTCTGCATGTTCCCAGCGCACAGCCAGGAGTCTGCCTGAACAGGGCACGGTGTCAGTACATCCATGGTGTGGCTGAGGGCACTCCTGGCCTGGCCCAGGAGCTGCACTGGGACAGGGAGCAGCTCTGTCACTGTAGTTCTGACACTTTATTTGTCAGTAATTACCGAGCTCGCTGCCCCAGCAGCCCAGGACACGTTTGAGCTGCACACAAAGTGCCTCACGCTGGGTGCTGCAGTCGGGGCTGGGCACCCCTCGCTTGGGGCAGGGAGGAGAGGGACCTGCCCTGAGCCCAGACACCCCTGACAACTCCCCTCTGCTCCCTGCCCTGAGCCCAAACATCCCTGACAACTCCTCTCTGCTCCCTGCCCTGAGCCCAAACACCTTTCAGCACAGACAATTCCCCTCTGCTCCCTGCCCTGAGCCCAAACACTCTCAGCACAGACAATTCCCTTCTGCTCCCTCTCCCCAGGTCCTGCACACCTCTGAGCACAGGCAATTCCTCTCTGCTCCCTCTCCTGAGCCCAAACCTCTGAGCACAGACAATTCCCTTCTGCTCTCTCTCCCCAGGTCCTGCACACATCTGAGCACAGACAATTCCCCTCTGCTCCCCCTCCTGAGCCCAAACCTCTGAGCACAGACAATTCCCTTCTGCTCCCTCTCCCCAGGTCCTGCACACCTCTCAGCACAGGCAATTCCCTTCTGCTCCCTCTCCAGAGCCCAAACACCTCTGAGCACAGGCAATTCCTCTCTGCTCCCTCTCCCCAGGTCCTGCACACCTCTCAGCACAGGCAATTCCTCTCTGCTCCCTCTCCTGAGCCCAAACACTCTCAGCACAGACAATTCCCCTGGCAAGACAAGCCAGGAAGGGCTCAGCCCAACAGCCAGAGCAGCCACCAGAACCTGCTCAGATAATCACCCCAAAAAGGAGATTTGGCACCTTGCCGTGCCCTCCTTGGTGGCACCCAGGTGCCACCACACAGCACAGCTCCCTGTGCCCCTGGGGCAGACCCAGCAGCTCCGGTTTGCCGCTCCAGGCTTTCCCTCTGCACAGCATGGAGACTTTATTTCATTCTGTTAACAAGCAAGGGCACTTACAGTTCACTGTGACTTTCACTTTCCTCACGTCTGGGACGGAGACGTCGTTCTCAGCACTGCACTCGTACTCCCCAGCCTGGTCTCTCGTGATGCCGTAGATGTCCAGGTACTGCCCGCTCTCAAAGGGCTTGGCTGCAACCAAACCATCACAGAGAGGAATTACTGCAGGCTGGGCACACAACTCCTCCAATCCAACATTCAGCCAGGGAGTTTAACACATGCTCCAAGGTGAGATGAAACCTCCTCAGACTCCTGGAGCTGACCAAAGGTTCTCTCCTGATCCATCTCCACAGCGAGGCTCAATAACCTCCAGATATATGGAATTTGTACCCCATGGGTGTCACAGAACAGAGCAGCCTGGATCCCTGGCAGTGCCCCAGGCCAGGCTGGATGGAGCTTGGAGCAGCCTGGGACAGTGGCAGGTGTCCCTGCCATGGCAGGGGTGGCTCTGGATGGGATTTGAGCTCCGTCCCAACCCAAACCATTCCAGGATTCCATGATCCAGGAGAAAATAACCCCTGGGTTTGAGCTGTGTGGGCCAAAGCAGCTGGAGGAAGGAGGGCACTGCCAGGCTCTGGAAGCCCCTGCTAACTGAACCTGGAATTGCAGGGTCAGGGAAGGGCAATGTGACAGAGAGATCCTTCTCACAGCCTGAGATCCTTCTCACAGCCTGAGATCCTTCTCACAGCCTGAGATCCTTCTCACAACCTGAGATCCTTCTCACAGCGTGAGATCCTTCTCACAACATGAGATCTTTCTCACAGCCTGAGATCCTTCTCACAACCTGATCAGTCCTGGAGCAGCCTCTGTGTGTGAAGGGGAGGTGGGAGCAGAGCAGCTCCTCAGGGATCACTGGGGGCAACCAGGGGGAAAAACAACCTCCCCAGCAAGATCTGCTCCGTGCTGGGGATTCAGCAAGGAAAGAAGCAACAAGCCATGAACTGGTCTCTAAAACTTCCAGCTTTAAAAGCATCTTTGAGCAGGAGATGGAGCATTTTGAGCTGTGCACACACAGAGGGGATGTGGTGATCTCTGCCCAGGCGCTGCTGGGGTCCCCGGCAGAAGCTCCTCCTTTAACATTCTGCCTTCCTTCCCAAACTATCGATGCTGCTCTTCGCTGGGAAATGTCAGAACAAAATAAGTAATACCTGCAATTTATTCGGGTGACATTTCAACAATGCAGATCTGGAGATTACAACCCGCAGCCCGACGCTGTTCCGCTGAGTGGGGAGATTTGCTGGATTTACATAATGGGGCTGCCTAATGAATATTTATGCCGTGCAAGCATTTACATAATGACTGCGAGTTAAACGTGCACAATAAAGATTCCAGGCCAATAATTTATGGACTAAGTTTAAAAATCACCTTGAAATGCATTTTATTTTTATTCCTACGAAGGGTTCAATTTATCTCTTGTTCAGAAAAATTGGATCCGACCTCGTGCGAGTCGAGGCTGCGTTGATGCAAATCATGATCACACCCCGGAATTAGTCTACATTGAGCCATTTGTATGCAGAGATTTCAGTTCCTTATCTTTTAGCAGCAGCTTTGACAAACAATTTGAGAATATTCTAAATATGCTTCGTTAATATAATTTAGTGCTGGGTTGGAGATGCTCTGCCTGCCTGGGAGCCTCATTAGTGCCGCTGGGAATTGCAGGGGGAGCGGGCAGGAGCTGGGGAGTGCAGGGGAGGCTGATGCGTGCAGGGAGGCGAGGTGCTGCTGGAATATCAACCACGGCACATCCTGGGCTTCTCAGCACTCTTGCATCTTGTGCTGTGGTGAAGCCAGGCTGTGTTTGCTCTCTGCAGGGCTGTGGTGCCATCGGTGCCTGCGTGCTCCCCCGAGCACGGAGCTGCTGCCCTGGGAGCATCCTGCTGGGTTTGGAACATTCCCTGGCAATGACAGACCTGCTCCTGATGCCCTAAAGTGGCTACTTAAAAACAGAGACTAGACAGGAGCTAAGGAAGAAAGATGGGATTTATTTGAAAGGCTTTCAGGTGCACACTTTGGTGTTCAGATGTCCTAACTCAGTGGATCTTAAAAATGGATGTCCACAGGTCACAAGTGCTTCACACTTTTATAACAAAATAAATTCCCCAAGCAGAACCCAGCCAAGGATGTGATTTCCCCCAGCTTGCCCCCCTCTCCCCAAGATGAAAGTTTACAGTTCTTGTTTTGGGATATCCTTGGAGGGCAAGTTAGAGGTTTTGTTATGTCTATCTTAGCACAGAGAGCAGCACTTAACAGGCTACAGCTATTTAACTATTTAACTAGCAGTACAGAATTTGAAAAACGTAAAAGTTAAAACCTAAGGCATCACTCCCATCTCCTCTGACACCATTTCTGAGCAAGGAGTTGTTCAGAGCCTGTGTTCTCCCTCTCCAGACCCAGCTGTGAATCCATGCCCAGGCCATGTCCCGAGGCACAGAATCCCAGGATCACTGAGGCTGGAAGTGTCCAAGGCCAGGCTGGATGGGGCTTGGAGCACAGAACACAACCAGGAGGTCACTGAAAGCCCTCCTGATCCCCTGCAATCATTTCCACAGAGCCACTGAGGGTGGAAGCACCCCCTGAGCCTCCAGCACTGCCAGGGCCACCCCTGAGCAGGTCCCCAAGTGCCACCTCTCCATTGTGCCTGGACTCCAGGTGAGGATGCTCTGCCTCCCCCTCAGCCCCTGCTCCAGCCCCAGTGCAATAATTCCCCTGATCTCCTTTTCCCTCTCCAGGAACACCACCCCAGCTCCTTGCTACAGCCACTCCAATGCTTTAAGCCATTACTCCAAAGTATCACCACGGTTTCTAATAAAATTTTAGCTGACATTTAGTTAAAATCCATTTTCTGCTACAACTGAATTTTTCCTCCAGTCCCTTGATGGACACTTCAAGCCAAATTCATTGTCATTGTTTTAAAGGTCAAAAGTGAGGGTTTTTTCCCAGATCTTGCTTTGTAAAGGCAGCTGTTCCTCAGGATTATGAGAGGCTGTGACAGCCCATGGAGCCCTTCTTGCCTGTAATCACAGAGATTTTATACAGGCTGGGGGAGCAGAGAAATCCCTCACTGCTAACCCAGTGAGACTGCAGAGTCCTGCAGCTGGGACAGGACAGGGAGCAGCTCCTCTCAGGAGCACAAACTCCCCCTCATTCCCAGAGCAGGGATCTCCCCTCAGCCCCTGCTTTGCTCACAGGGAGCAGCTCCTGTGTTGGGAACCCTGAAAAAGATTTCTTTCAGGCAGTTTGTGCCTCACCATTTCTTGCAGCACCAGAGTTGTTCTCAGGGTGAGAAAAATGTAAATATTGCAGTTGTTTGGGAATGTGCTCTCCTTGGCCAACGAGAAATTTCTATTTTGGATGTGTTTTTCATAGTTTATGTGCACACACTGGCACTGTCTGTTCACACGGACACAGAGGATCCCTGCAGCCAAACCAGGCTGGAGGGATCTGATCTGTCTCTCTCTCTTTCTTTCCTTTTTATTAATATCTATTTAATATTAAATCTACAAATAAAAACAAGTTCTGCTCTTCAATCCATGAGCTCTGAGTTTTTGTAGGTGAGGCCCTGGGAAGCTAGGGCTCATCTCACCCACAGCCCAGCACAAGCCTGCAGTGGAGAGAAGCCTCCAAGATCAGCCAAACCTTTTATTTTCAGTGTGCTGGGAGGAACCAAAGGGGTAAAGGGAACAGCAGTGCTGCTTCTAGTTGGCATTTTGGTTACAATTTTTCATACATCTCACTCGATTCCTTTCAGCAAAGCCACTCTAACAAAATGTGTCACGGAATAATGGCTCAGGAATCCTGGAATATCCCCAGGACCACCAGAACTCCCACCCCAGACACCCCCACAGCCCCACCCTGTACCAGTGGGAGAAAAGACAATAAATTAAACATATTTCATGACCTGTTGCTGTGTTTAACTCTCTCATTCCCCACTTCCATGTGTTCCTCCTTCTGTCCCCGCTGGAGTTTTAACTGGAATTGTTGGATGCATTGTTGAGAGGGGAATTCCTATTTTCAGGGCCCTTTCCACAAAACAATCAGAGTTCATTGATTGATGATCAGAAATCAGAAGGCTGATTTGAGAGATGAGATTTGATATTTAGATTAGATATTAATAAGAAGGAAAGAGAAAGAAAGAGATCAGATCCCTCCAGCCTGGTTTGGCTGCAGGAATGCTCTGTGTCCATGTGAACAGACAGTGCCAGTGTGTGCACAACACAAACTATGAAAAACACATCCAAAATAGAAATTTCTCGTTGGCCAAGGAGAGCACATTCCCAAACAACTGCAATATTTACATTTTTCTCACCCTGAGAACAACTCTGACAGACTCAGAGCTGCAAGAATCAGTGAGGCATTAAAATGCCTAAAAGAAATCTTTTCAGGGTTACCAACAATCCATGGCTGTTACAACACATGTAAAGATACAAATTCCCATTTGGGGTGCTCTGTCCTTGTTCCTGGGTTATGGAACTGTCCCAGTTTCCCTGATCTCTCCCCGTTTGTCTCCCAGAGGTTTGGCTGGGCACACCCTGGTGCTGCTCCCCTGTGACCCTGACCTGCCCCCATCCCCAGGTGATGCCTTAGGGTTTCACTTTTATATTTTTCCAATCCTGCACTGCCCAGTGTCACTCTGAAGTTTCCTGGAGCTCGTTCAGTGCTGTTCTCTGTGCTAAGATAGACATAACAAAGCCTCTAACTCGCTCTTCAAGGACACCCAGAAACAAGAACTGCAAACCACAATCTTGGGGACAGGGGGGCAAGCTTGGGCAAATTCCATCCTTGCCTGGCTCCTGCTTGGGGAATTGATGCTGAGATCCAAGTGGGAAGAACTCGGGAGCTGTCCTTGTCCATGTTGGGATGCACTGAGGCAGGAGCCTCTGGAGCCCAGAGTGTACCTCTGAAGGCCTTTCCAATCAATCCCTCCTTGATTCCTTTATCCCTGCCTGCTCTCTGTTCCTAGGCATCCCAGGGACTCACCAGAGGGGGAGATGTGTCTCCAGGAGATGGAGGGCTCAGGTTTCCCCGTGGCCAGGCACACCAGGGTGACGTTGCTGCCCTCGTTCACAGTGATGTCACTGGAGATCCTCACGATCTTCGGAGAGACTGCAACGAGAGGGAGAGAGCTGTCAGCTGCTGCCTGGGGGTGCCTGGCTCAGCATCAGGGATAACACACAGGCAGGGCTTGGAAAAACACATGCAAACCCAGGTTTAGGGGAGCCCAGCCCTTTGGTCACACTGCAGGAGCTCAGCCTGCAGCGTTCCAGACACAATCCTGCTCTGCACCAACAGAGCAGAGGAGCTCTGAGCTCTCCCTGGATCCTTCTCCTCTCCAGGTGAGCACCCCCAGCTCTCCCAGCCTGGCTCCAGAGGGGCTCCAGCCCTGCTCAGCTCCGTGGTGCCCCCCAGACCCAGCACAAGCTGTCAGACACACACAGACCCTCCCCAGGTTTTGCTGGAGCCGGGAAGGGCTGAGCCACAGGAGATGTGCAGGTTTTTGTTGGGTTCTGGGGCTCCTCATCAGGAACTTTCCAGGCTTTCCCAGGGAAGGTTGGAGCTGTGACACGGTGGAAGGTGGAGAATTTTCCAGACTTAGAGAATGCAGATTAAGTGATTTCCTCTTAAGCACGAGCTTTGTTCAGCCCCTAATTGACTGGGCTCTCCTTTAATCTGGGCTTTACAGCGAGGAAATTAAATCAAACCTCGTTGAAGATGTCTGTAAGTCTCGTTACAATGACACTGAGCAGGTCACAGCACTGATGCATTTCCAAAATAGAATTAGAAAAGAAATGAATGGGAGAGGTTCATTAATTAAAATAAGCCCAAATCAGCACAGAGCCTGCTGCAGTGTAATCCTGTGACACCACACAAGGGCTGCAGCCTCATCTGGGGCTCCTGGCAGATTGCAGATGTTATTATTGTCAGTGATTTCCTGGGAAGATCGTCCTGCCCGGGATAGAAATTGGCTTCCATCGTATTTCTGGAGCCTCGCAGCGTGAGGCAAATCAGGATTTCTGCTGTATCAGTGTGCTGCTAATTTTTCTGCTATTTACTGGCTGATAGGGATCATTACATTCAGATCACTGAAATCTGTGGAATTCAGTAATTACGACTCAAATATATGTGCAGCACTGCAATGGAATGTTAATATTTATTAAGAGTTAAAAAGTGTTTGGTTTGTGTCTGTATTTCTTCCCACACCTCCAAAGACTCTGATCCAGGAGCAGATTTAGCATTTAAAAGCTGCTCTGCACATTAAACCCATCACAGAGCTTCTCCCCTCTTCAACAACTCCAGCCTCCCACCCACGTCACGTGGAGCTGTGAAGGTCAGGAAAAAATTAAATAAAGCAGCAAATAAACATTTATTCAGTAAATGGATTGATGGAAGGTCGAAGAAATGAGACAATAAACAAGGATGAAAGAGGAATTAAACTCCCCAGTAAATTCGGTGCGGGGGTCCAACATGGAAAGTGCTTTGCAGTCATTTGGGTTTTTATTTTTTAATGTTTTTAAATTAAAACCTTCCCTTTTTGGACAATGTTTTTAAATTAAACCTCTCCTTTTTGGACAGGGAGTGTGACCAAAGGCCTGGGGAGCTGCTGTGAGAGGAAAGCTGAGAGAACTGGAGATGTTCAGCTGTGAGCAGAGAAGGCTTGGGAGAGACCTGAGATCTCCTTGTGATGCCTTAGGGTTTAACTTTTCCATGTTCCCAGCCCTGCCCTGCCCAGTGTCACTCTGCAGTTCCCTGGAGCTCGTTCAGTGCTGTTCTCTCATGCTCACACACACACAACAAAGCCTCTCCAGCTCTCCAAGGACACCCAGACCCTCCTAGGCCCAACAACTGCAAACCACAATCTTGGCAAGAGGGGGGCAAGCTTGGGCAAATTCCATCCTTGCCTGGCTTCTGCTTGGGGAATTGATGCTGAGATCCAAGTGGGAAGAACTCGGGAGCTGTCCTTGTCCATGTTGGGATGCACTGAGGCAGGAGCCTCTGGAGCCCAGAGTGTACCTCTGAAGGCCTTTCCAATCAATCCCTCCTTGATTCCTTGATTCCTTGATTCCTTTATTCCTTTATTCCTTCATTCCTGCCTTCTCTCAGTTTCTGGGTGCCCATTTCAGGCACCACTTGTTCCAGGATTTACACACTGGCTGCGAAGCAGGGGGAGAGCCCTTGCTAAATTCAGCCCAAAGTGTTGGTGGGGATTTTGGAGTTGTTCGTCAGGGATGTGACTCAGGAGGTCCTGGCTGGGCTGGCACCCTCCCTAGCTCCCCAATTCCCCCCCTGGCAGCAGCAGGAGCTGCCCATGGCCGTGGGGGTGGCCCTGCCCTGCATCCCTGACACCCTGGGGACCCTGGTGGGCTGAGCTGGCTGATGGAAGAGCTGCTCTCAGCCCTTGGCTCCTCTGTGGTGGGGACAGGATGGGGCATGCCCTGCTCTCCCTGCATGCAGATTGATCTCATTAACCTGGGGAAGAGCTGGGAGTCACTGACAGGACACAGGAAATAGATTCCTGTTCTTTTTATGGCTCGGACACAATAATTAGTTTTTCTGACAAATGCACAGAAAAATTAAAATGTGCTTATGAGGGTGATTAAAGGCAGGGCTGAGCTCTGTTCCCACTAATTGGGAATCCATGGAAGAGCTCAGCTTGCTCTCACCACATCCCCCAGCAGCTGGGAGCCTTCCCTGCCACAAACCAGCATCTGCACCCCTGAATTCCAGTCCTTTCCTTCTCCTTTTCCTCCCAACCTCATCAAGACAAGGACAACTTGTGCCTGGCAAAGCACACACAGCCAGAACACTCCAATCGTGGAGTTATGGAATCACTGAAGTTAGAAAAGACCTCTAGGATGGCCAAGTCCAACCATAGCTTTGAGGGGAAAAAAGACCAAAAGGGGGAAAACACAACAGTTAATTAAAGCAAAGATTTAAGGAAAAAAACCAAACCCAATGCAGGCTGCAATGGAAGAGTTAAATACAGCTGAAATGGTTCAGGCTTGCAGAGGATCCCCATAAAAGCTGCACTCATTCTCAGCCAGGGAGGTGAGGAAACAAAGCCCTGTGCTGCAAAACCCACAATTGCCATAAATGAGCTGCCTGGGCTGCTCCCAGAAACAGGGAACTGCAGCAGGGCTGAAAACATCCCCACTTCTGTCAAGGTTTCCAAATGATTTATGTCATGAAATCTCAGCATCCAACTCTGGGCTGGGCTGGAAGAAACTTAAATCCCACCCAGAGCCACCCAGAGCCAGCCCTGCCATGGCAGGGACACCTCCCACTGTCCCAGGCTGCTCCAAATCCTACCCAGCCTGGCCTTGGGCACTGCCAGGGATCCAGGGGCAGCCACAGCTGCTCTGGGAATTCCATCCCAGCCCCTGCCCTCCCTCTCAGGGAACAATTCCTCCCCAATCTCCCACCCATCCCTGCCCTCTGGCACTGGGATCCATTCCCTGTGCCCTGTCCCTCCTTGGCAAACCCAGGAGCTGTTTTCACCCTCAGCCCTGGAAACAACATTGATTCTCTAAACACTGAATGCCACACCCCAAACCCCTGATTTTAAACTAAAACCAACCCCAAACATCTCCAAAAATGATTCCAAACAACCTCCTTTGTGTAGCTGAACACCTTGCACTCTAAGTATCTATCAGAAAAAAAAAAAGATAATTGTGCATTTAGGGTAGAAAATTATTTATCAATACTTACTAAAAATTGCTCTGTTTTTTATACTTTTTATCCTTTTTTTTTTTTTTTTCATTTCATACCCAGATGAGCTCAATATTTACTGAGTTCCTGAATGCCCCCACCACAAACAACACTCCCAGAGTGCCTTCAATGCAGCTTTTAAATCAGGAGAGCTCTGAGAGCCAAGCCCCAACCTGTGCTGGCACTGACCCCTCCTGACAATCAGTCACCAGCGGGGAGAGCTCTGAACCCTTTTTGCTTTTGCATTTCCGTGATTAGTTCCTCGAGGCACTTTGATTGAAGAGCGTTGCCTAAAGGTCTCCACCTCCTCCTAATTAAACACAATTTGTCTCGAGCACAGCAGCTTTGGCAAAGTGGGGCTGAGGAAATAAATGATGGGTGGGCTGGGAGGAGGAAGGGTTTGATCTTGAGCCTTCATTTATTTCCAATTCCTGTCAGCGCTGAGGCGTGACAAAAGGTCTCAGAAAGTGGCACTTGTGTGAGTTTGGGATGAATCTTTTCCCTCTCTGAAACTCGTGGCACTTTTAATCACAGTCTCTATAAATTAATGGAATATCACTGATGTTTAGAGCTCTCTTTTCACCTGTTTTCTGTTTGGGATGAATCTTTTCCCTCTCTGAAATCCATGGCAGTTTAACCACGATCTCTATAAATTAATGGAATATCACTGATGTTTAGAGCTCTCTTTTCACCTGTTTTCTGTTTGGGATGAATCTTTTCCCTCTCTGAAACCCCTGGCAGTTTAACCACATTATCTATAAATTAATGGCATATTGTTGATGTTTAGAGCTCTCTTTTCACCTCTTTCCTGTGCTCAGTTTGTTTTAGATCAGTTTGAAGGTTAGTCTTAGATCTGCCCAGCCTCGGGGAGGATTCCTCGTCCAGAATGAACAGGACCAGGGTAGGAGTGGAATAGGAATGGCCTTGTTTGGGGATTCTGTGTGAGTGGGATGACATCTGTGTCTGTGCTGAAAATGCTCTTTTTTTTGGGGGGGCTTGAGGTTTTCTTTTTGTCATTAGTCTTATCCTAGCAAAAGAAAGGAGTCACAAGTGTAGATTTTGTTTCTCGTGTTGTTTATTAAGTTCTTATCTCAGTTTCTCTGTGTGCTGCTCCTGCCTGAGCTCAGCACTGCCAGAATCACTGCACAATGGTCACAAGGCCTTGAGCACAGAATGGTTTAAAGACTTTTTACCCAATTAACAGCTCCAGTGTAAGATATTTTCAGCAGTGCACCAATAACTATGAATCCTAGTTCACACATTTCTCCTACCCCAAACCCATCCTAGCAATCCCTCAGTGCCACCAGCACAGCAGGGATGGAGGAGAAGGAGAAGGAAAGACCCAGGGCCCCCACCCTGAACCCTCCATGTTTGTCCCCATTCACCTCCACACCACAAACCCCAAAACTCTGATTTTCCACCCTGGGATAAACTAACTCCAATCTGTCTCACATTCTCCATGCTTGCAGTTCATCCCAAAGTGTTGGGAGCTTTTCCAGGGGCACAGATCCAAGGCTGTGTCCCCCTGGGATGTCAGGGGGGGTCCCAGACCCCCCTGAGCAACAGGAGAAGTTTCCCAGCTTTCCTGGGCTCCAACAAGTGGGACTGGACCTTTGTGCCTTTTCTCCTCCCAGGGGACATTCACCCACAGGGCACGAGGAGGAGCAGGAGGCAGAGCTCAGCTTTTCCCACCCCCTGGAAAAGCTTTGGGACACAGCAGCAGCTCCTTTGAGCCAGCAGCACTCTGCACTCCCAGCTCTGCTCACGCTTCAGTCGTGGGAATGGAGCCAAAAAGCTACAAAAGGCGAAAATAATATGATAAAAAAGCAACCTCCCTGTGGCTGGAGGCAAAGCCTGCCCAGCTGGGCACTCACTGCCCCAGAGCAGCTCCATTGTCGGAGCTCATTAACACCCAGGGGTGGGACAGGGCTCTGGGAAATCAGGGATGGCTTCCATTCATCACCTCTGCAGAGGTGAGGTGGAAAATGATTTCCTAAGCCCTGGCACAGGGTGCCCAGAGCAGCTGTGGCTGCCCCTGGAGCCCTGGCAGTGCCCAAGGCCAGGCTGGGGCTAAAGCAGAACGAAATAAATATGAAAATAGCCGAAGGTGGAAACAATAGAGGATTTTATCTGGTTAAAAGCAGTGCTCCCCTGGATCCATTTTGTAACCAGCAGGGAGATCGCTAAGGCAAGAGGAGTTCAGCCAGGGTGAGAAAGGAACAACTGGGTGGGACAGGATAAACATTTGTCACTAAAACACAGCCTGAATAAATCTGAATAAACGCACCAGAACCTCAAAAACCTCCTGGTGGCAGGAGGTTCCCGAAGATCTCTGCGATTAAGCAGTTGCAGAGTGAAAGAGGACAACGAAATCCCAGCAAATCCCCACAAATATCCCACCACAAGGATCTGTGCCACCAGCGAGCCCCCAGCAAACACCTCCCCCTTCCCCAGGCTGCCAGAACCATCCCCAGCTCCTCCTTCCTTCCTTGCCCCCTGCCCCGGGTGACACAGGCCCTGTTTCTCCAGAAGGTGTTAATAAGCTGCTCTAATTACATGAGGGCACACCCATTATGCCCTGAAAGCCCCAGTGCTCCCCTCCCCAGCCCCCAGCCCCAATCCTACAGGGTTCCATTTCCAACCAACAGCCAGAGCTCCACCGTCTGCTCGGCCAGGAAAGCAATAAAAATGTAATAATTGCAAATAAACTCGGATTTCCCTTTCTTTATCCTCGCAGACAAAGCCAGGGCTGCGCCCAGGGAGTGCAGGCTGCTGCCTGCTGAAGGAGCTGTGCAAGTTCAGAGTCGTAAAACGATGGAATTGTGGAATATCCCGAGGTGGAGGCACCCCCAAGGATCATCAGTGCAGCTCCTGGCCCTGCACAGACACCCCAATAATCCTCCCCTGTGCTCCTGGAGCTCTGGCAGCCTTGGGGAGCCTGGGCAGTGCCCACCACCCTCTGGGGGGGGAGAGTCCTTCCCTAAAATCCAACCTCAATCCTCCCTGGCCCAGCTCCAGCCCTTCCTGTGGCTGTCCCGGGGGTGGGAGCTGTCCCTGTGCTGCCCCTCCAGAGGGGTTTGCACACTCCAGCGTGGGTGGGCACCTTTGAAAGGCAAATCCCAACCAAAATGGGCACGGGGATTTTCACTGGAGGATTGCTGCACCACAGTAAGTGCCGGGGAAAGAATTCTAGACTAGGAAATTAGAGGTAAAAGCTCATCACTGCTCCTTACAGCCAAAATGAGAATATTAGAGGGTTGTGACAGGTAAACAGTGATATACCTGTTGCTGCTCGTGCTGTCACAGGCACTAAATAAAAGAGCTGTAATGATTTGAGATGATTTCTTGTAACTCTGCATTTTTCCTTTTGGAGGATTCTGCAGGTTCAGTCTCTCTCCACGGAGGCTGAATGACAGATTTACATCGTATTCCCAAGACAGTTATTAAAATAATTTCCCTTGACAGTTCTCTGGCTGCATCACTCCCCCTTCTCTGTATCCCAACCATATGGCTCTGCTTACTTCCCACTTCCAGCATTTCTCTCTGCTGTGAAAAGCAATTCCTCGTCCTTTCCTCCCAGCCCTCTTCACTCCTGCCCATCACAGCCAGCACAGACCCACAGAGTGCTGGGGGCTGGAAAGGACCCAGGGACCACCGAGTCCAACTCCTCAGAGAATTCCAGGGCTGGAGCCCCTCTGGAGCCAGGCTGGGAGTGCTGGGGGTGCTCACCTGGAGAGGAGAAGGATCCAGGGAGAGCTCAGAGGTCCTGGCAGGGCCTGAAGGAGCTCCAGGAGAGCTGGAGAGGGACTGGGGACAAGGCATGGAGGGACAGGACACAGGGAATGGATCCCAGTGCCAGAGGGCAGGGCTGGGTGGGAGATTGGGAAGGAATTGTTCCCTGGGAGGGAGGGCAGGGGCTGGGATGGAATTCCCAGAGCAGCTGTGGCTGCCCCTGGATCCCTGGCAGTGCCCAAGGCCAGGCTGGACATTGGGGCTGGGAGCAGGAATGGAAAGTGTCCCAGGATGGGATTTAAGGTCCCAGGCTGGGATTCTGTGATGCTCCTCAGAATTTAATTTGATTTTTCCCTGCTTTGCTCCCCAGTTCCCTGGTGGAGGCAGCCCAGGGCCAATCCTGGTCTCTGCACACAGAAACTTCTGCTTTGCCTTGGCTCCAGCCTCCATGGATGGAGCAGGGAGAGAAGGAGGAGGGGGATGAGGAGGAAGAGGAGGAGGAGAAGGAGGAGGAAGAGGATTCATCACCACGAGAGGATCAGAGGAAGGAGGTGCCCCCAGTGCCCCATGCTCAGCTCAGCCCTGAAGCTCTGGGACAGGTCAGGTCCCCAGGACCATCCCAAGGAATTCCCACACGCTGAGGGATGCTCCTGTTATCCCTTCACATCCCATCTGACTCAGGACAATGGTTCTGGTTGCACAGAGCACAAATACATCCCAAGCAAGTGTCCAGTGCCTTGGCTCAGTCCAAAGGAGGAAAGTTCCCTGGGTTAAGTCAGTGGATAAGAATTTATTCAGTATTTATTTTTGTTCTCACTACACAAAGCCTAGAAATTAGTAATGATTATCTAACTCGGAGTTGCTTTCCACATTATTAATTCCTCCTCTCGAGCTGCTGCAGAGCTGCCCCCATGCCAGGGGAACGTGTTGGGAGTGGTGTGATTTAATCTTCCTGACACCCCAATGACATGGGAGCTGCTGCTATTAATGGGGATTAACGGCGCTATTAATATTCATATTCTACAGACAGTTAACACCGAATTAACACCAAACTGTTGCCTGCCCGGCACCTTTGGATGCCTGACCAGAGACTTGAGTCTTCCCGGAGAATTCCTCCTTTGCCGCAGCACTCGGCACCTACAAGATTTCCCCGCAAAAAAAGGGGAATTTTAGCTTCTTCCCCAGCGTGCTCAGCCCAGCCCAGCCCGGAGGCTCTGATGGGATCGCTCCGAGCCTTTTCCTTAAGGAGAGTGGGACTTTCCTGATAATGGGGTTTTAGCGGGGTTTTAGCGGGGTTTTAGCGGGGTTTTAACCGGGTTTTACCCGGGTTTTACCCGGGTTTTAAGGGGGTTTTAACGAGTCCGAGCCCTTCGGATGCCTCGAGCGCAATCTCCGGGCCGGGAGTGTTTGAGGAGGAGCACAGGTCCCTCTCAGGGCACTCGGTCCCGCTGAGGAAGGGCCGGGAGAACATTTTCCCCTATTTTCGGCCCGGGATTGGCAGCGGCAGATGCACCCAGCAGGGGTGGCAGGCACAGCCCGAGCTCACAGGGACAGCAGAGGGGCTCGGGTCCCGCGGCTGTCCCGATAAATCACACCGGTTATTAAATACTCCATAACGAGCCATAAATCAAACCTGCGGGAGCGTCACGGGCAGCCAGAGCAGGGCTGGAGCCCTGCGAACCGCGCTTAATTAGGCACTCATTAGTGCCCAGCAGCGCTGGCCATCGGAGGGGACAACCACAGCAGGGGCTTCTCTGCCCTGGGGCACCGCGGCCTCGGCACCCAGAAATCAATCAATCAATCAATCAATCAATCAATCAGTAAATAACCATCTCCATTAATTCACGGTAATCAGAAGTTAAAAGCCACCGAGCCACCAATCCTGAGGGGGGCCAGGATTGCCCAGGGCCGTGGGGCAGGAGGGTCAGTGGCACTGCTTAAACTCCGTGGGTGTCCTTGGTCACCCTGTGCCCAGGAATTCCATGGGGACCTCGGCGTGATCCACAAGGAGAGAGCCACAGAAAGAGCCCTGAGAGCCTTTGGTGTGCCCAGACTGAGCCAGAGGGCAGCACCAACCTGCAAATCACGGGATCATGGCATCCCACATCGCTTTGGCTTGGGAGGGACCTTAAAATTCACCTTGTTCCACTCCTGCCGTGGGCAGGGACAGCTCCCACTGCCCCAGGCTGCTCCAGGCATCCTGGATGGGCACTGCCAGGGATCCAGGGGCAGCCACAGCTGCTCTGGGCACCCTGTGCCAGGGCCTGCCCACCCTCCCAGGGAGGTGATCTCACAATCACATTATTCCCAAAAAATCCCTCCAGATAATGAAGCCAACCAGAACAGGTCCACGAAGAAGTGGAATGCATGCAGCACATGAATAACCATTCCCACGAGGCCTCCCAGGTACCAGGATGTGTGCTGGAGATTGTTCCCTGTCCTGTGAGTGAGCAGGAGCAGCTCATTTCCATAAATCAGTGGGAACTTGGAGCAAGGAACCATTTCTTGTTCCTAAAGGGCTCTGGGTGCCTGTGCTGAGCAAAGTTATGAAGGAAAAGGTTTGCCACAGCTCACGGCCTCTGGCTGGGATGGGATTCAAAGCCTGGGAAATGAAGCCAGAGTGGGCTCTGGAGGTGTCTCCAGGAGCATTTGGGCACCGGGGAAGTGCCTCAGTCTGCTGGGCACAGAATTCCCAGGGTGCTCCCATCAGCAGGAGTGGGAATGAGAGAGGGAGAGGAGGATGAGAGGAGCCAAAGAGAGGCACTGCAGGGAGAGGAGGGTGTGGGGGTGAATTCTTGGTGGGTTTTTGAGAAATCTCAGAGAAAGGCTGGAGAAATGCAAGCTTTTGTTAACCTGTCCTGAAATCCATTTCCTAAGGGAACTTTTTGTAGTTTCCCAGGAGAAAGCTTTGATGAAAGAATGTAAATAAGATAAATGTTGATGCTGAGGTGATTGCCTTGACCAATGAAATGTCCTCCTCTGTCTTGTTGTGGATTCCTGACTGGGACACAGTCACAGACATTCCCTGCAGCTGAACCTGCTGGAGGGAGAAAGATTTGTTGTTTTCTTGATATTGATAAATAAACCTTCTGAGAAAAAATCATGGACATGAGTGGTTTGTGGAAAAGCCCTGGGAAACCAGGGCTGGCTCCTTTCTACAGGGGCAGGAATGGGGCAGGAATGGGGCAGGAATGGAGCAGGAATGGAGCAGGAATGGGGCAGGAATGGGGCAGGAATGGGGCAGGAATGGGGCAGGAATGGGGCAGGAATGGGGCAGGGATGGAGCAGGGATGGGGCAGGAATGGGGCAGGAATGGGGCAGGAATGGGGCAGGAATGGAGCAGGAATGGGGCAGGAATGGGACAGGAATGGGGCAAAGGAGCACAGAGCCTTGGATGGCTGCACACATGGAGGCACCTCGGGAAAAGGGCTCACAGGAATTCTGCCCAAAATGAAGGAATTCTGCCCAAAATGAAGGAATTCTGCCCAAAATGAAGGAATTGTGCACCTGCACGAGGGAAGGCAGGCAGAGGTGCAAAGGCAGAACTGTTAAAGCCACACTGAATAGGAAGTTTGTATTTCAGTGGGACAGAAACTCTGTGTAGAAAGGGCCTGGGTTAGACACTCAGGGCAAAGGCTTTAAATCCCAAACCTGGCCCGAGGAAAGTTCCACTCAGGGATTGCTGTTACCACATCCAGGGGTTTGGGAATGTTTACAGGCAAAATATTGGAGCGTGCTAACTGCATCCAATTCAGTGGGAGCACAAAACAAAGCCTCTGCTTTGAAGTGTTTGAACAGAGAGACTTTTCCTCCAAACCGAGCCTTTCACTGAGCAATGGGAGCTCGTGTTAATTGTAATTCCTTTTGCCAGGACCTGTTTTACATAACAAAGCTAATCTGCCAACTATTAAGGAAATCTCCCCCTTTTCCCTTATAGATGATAGAAGGGGAAACAACATCGTGCTTTAAATGCAAAGCGGGGATGATTAAAATTTCAGTCTAAGTAAAATAAGAACATTTCTGAATCCTAAAGACAACAAAACAAGTAATCCACGGGGGTCAACAGAGTAACTCGCTTCCAATTCTCTACTCGAGCCTTTGGTATTACAAAGCTTTTTATAAGTAAGCAAAATTTAGCTGTTTATTCTGCTCCCTGTAATGTCTTCAGCAGTGCTGGCCTTGAGGCAGGTTTGGAATCAGAGGCTTAGGAAGGCTCTGGTTTTATCCAGCTCCTGAAGTGCCTCTTTATCCATTCAAATCTGCACACTCACATTCAAGTTCACGTCTCTCCTGTGAGACTTTTGTTTAATCCTTTCCTTATAAATGAACATATTAACCTGAAGGGAGAAATGTTCAAAACATCAGGTGGAAAGAAAGGGGGGGGGAAAAAAAAAAGGATGCCAAAAGGTGGAGTAAAAGAATAGATTTTGTGCGTGCATCTCCTTGAGCACAGCATCCAAAATGTACCCGTGGGGCTGTGCTGTGCTGCCTGCAAAAATTCCCCAGCTTTTATCTGAATAGCTGGGATGAAAGAGCTGTGATAAGGAGGTATAATGGGAGCTGGAGTCATATTATGGGATTGTGTTACCAATCAATGCCGTGTGGTTTCATCCTGCTGCAGCTGCCTCGTCTGGAGCTGAGGATCTCGTGCTGTTTGTTATCCTTGCTCCTGCCTCACAAATTCCAGCGTGCAGCAAACAGAGCCAGGCGGTTCCAGTCCCTGAGTGTGTGTGCCTCGTGTGGCTCCCGAGAGGAAATCCCTCAGGACATTTCCCTGGGAGATGGAATTGTGCTTGGGTGGGTTTGAAGGGAACCTCGTCAGGAGAGGTGCACTGCACCCAGGAGGAAGGGAGGGAAGATCAGGGAATCACAGAATCCTTCAGGCTGGAAAAGCCCTCCCAGACCACGGAGCCCAACTGTTCCCAAGGCCACTCCTGGCTCCAAGTGCCACATCCACGTGGCTTTGGAATCCCTCCAGGGATGGGGGCTCAGCCCTGCCCTGGGCCTGGAAAACCTTTTCCATGAGAAATTTCCCCAATATTCCCAACCCTGAGCCTGCCCTGGCCCATCCTGAGGCTGTTCCCTCTCCTCCTGTCCCTGTTCCCTGCCAGCAGAGCCCCCCTGGCTGTCCCCTCCTGTGCCCCTGCATCCCTGCCAGGAGTCCCAGGGCAGGGAACCAGGGATTTGCTGCCCTGGACCTTCTGATGGACAACTGAGAGGTTTTCACTGCACTTCAGGAAAGCTGTACTCGCCTTCAAGTGGAGATTTTCCAGGCAGGAAACATTTAATCCCAATCCTTTAAAGCTGCCTTCCAAATTCCTCACAGCTCAGTCCTCCAGGATGAATCTGCCACTTCACTTCACTTCTCAGTTGTTTTTTCAGTCGTCTCCAGAAATGTTCCTGAATTAGCTCCACGCGTTCTTTTTAAAGACAGGCGTTTGGTTCTGCGCTTCCCAACTGGTGGATTTGGCTGCTTGCAAATACCCAACACCGCCACCATCCTCCCTTCACCCTTTCTTAGGCTCCAAACCCAAAATTAAACCGTGGGGGGGTTTGGAGATAAAGAAGGAAAGTGCAGAGTGTGTGCAGAACAGGAGGAAATGCTCCTCGTGCGTGGAGCATGAGGAGGAGCTGCTGCAGCAGATCCTTCCCCATCCTTGGTGCTTCTCCCAGAACCTCGAACCCAACGCAGCTCAGAGAACAAAACATTTTTCTTTTCCAAGTTCCCAGCTCATAAATCCAAGCCCAGATGTGCCATGGGATGAGTTCCAGTGGAAGAGTCACATCCTCACGCTCTGGAGGTGTAGGGAGAAATGCACTCCTCTTCCCTCTGCTCTGCCTAAAGAGATCTCTCCCCCATCCCTGCTGGAGCCCAGGGAAGCCTGAGAGCTTCTCCTGCTCCTCTGGGGGTTCCTTTTGTCCCCAGAGCTCCTCAAAAATAGCTTAACCTGCAACCTAAGCTTGTGGGAGAAGCTCCCTTTGCTTTTGGGAGAACCTGAATGCACCAGAAAGGTGAAAAGATTTTTGTTTGGTGAACCACAGAGAGTTTAGTTGTGGTTTTAGGTTTTGCTCTATGTATTATATAGAGGAAACATGGAGGTTTCAGGGTGTCAGCCTTTTCTTCTTTCTTCTTCTTTTTTCTTCTCCTTCTCTTCCTTCCCTTCTCTGACACCAGTTCCTGTGGTGTGTTGGTTGGTGGAAGAAATTTAGAATAGAAAAGATCTACCAAAAAGATGAGAGTTTACTGGCGTTGGGAGCAAAACAAAATACCCAGAATTTCCTAACTGGTCAATAGTAGATATAAAAGGTACCTGCTCAGGGTAGCCATTGCCTTTCTGCCCTTGTGTTCCTGGAGGCCACAGCACAGCCTCTGCCTCAGAGGCTTTGATAAGGAACAAATAAAAAAGCCTGGGAGCAGCAGAAAGAAGCCTCGTTTCATGTTTTTGGGACATGGGACACTGAAATAAGGAGGAAAGCCGAGCCAGAGGCCATCAGGGTCTCCAGCACACTGCTGGAGCAGCATCACACTGCAGAGAGCAGGAGTCTGCCTCACAGGGCAGGTACAGCCCAGACACAGCCCAGACACAGCCCAGACACAGCCCAGGTACAGCCCAGGTACAGCCCAGGTACAGCCTCTGCTCTCAGCCTCTGCTCTCCCTCCCCAGCCCCATCGGAGCAGGAGCCCTGCAGTTCCTCTCACTGCACATTTTCCACCAAACTCCTCCAAGGTTCCCTGCTCCTTCTGCCCAGAACTGCAGCTGCAGCTCCACTCGTGCCTGGCCCAGTCTCACTCCTACCCCCGGAGCTCCTCCAGAGAGAAAAGGAAGTGTGGGCAGAGGCTGACGCAGAGAAATGAAGAGCAGAGGATTTAAAGCAAGCCCAGGAGGACAAGCTCTGTGTTAAGGGCATTTTGTGAATAATTACTAGAGAATCATGGAATGGTTTGGGTTGGGAGGGATCTCAAATCCCACCCAGAGCCACCCCTGCCATGGCAGGGACACCTCCCACTGTCCCAGGCTGCTCCCAGCCCCAGTGTCCAGCCTGGCCTTGGGCACTGCCAGGGATCCAGGGGCAGCCACAGCTGCTCTGGGAATTCCATCCCAGCCCCTGCCCTCCCTCCCAGGGAACAATTCCTTCCCAATCTCCCTCCCATCCCTGCCCTCTGGCACTGGGATCCATTCCCTGTGTCCTGTCCCTCCATGCCTTGTCCCCAGTCCCTCTCCAGCTCTCCTGGAGCTCCTTCAGGCCCTGCCAGGAGCTCTGAGCTCTCCCTGGATCCTTCTCCTCTCCATGACTGAACAACCTCACAGAACAAATTTTGATGCTACCGAGGAGCACTTTAACTGCAAATATGGTAAAATGATGAGCCCTTGGAGCCCTGGCTCCTGGAATAAGATATTTGTTCCTTTCAAGAAGTGCTGGATTCTGGAATTGCTCAGGGACCTCGTTACGGTGCTGTGGCACCGCAGGGACCAGGGATGCTGCAGGGCAGCTCTCACTCCCCAGGAAACCTGAAAATTCAGCCCAATTTCCATTTGTCTCACTTTTTCAACGTTGACTGGACTTGACAAAAGGTTTTTATCCGATTATGGTGTCTCCAGGAGGACGTTTAGTGTGTCAGAAGCCATTAGCTGCAGTCAGGCTAAAAGGGAGCAGCTGCCCTCGGTCCCTCCCGCAGCCAGAGGGCTCAGCTCGGACACTGAGGGATGTTCTGGGCCTCCCTTGGCTTTATCTCCCCTTTCTACCCAGTCTGGTTTCACAGAAATGGGGTTCCCATACGTGGATCCCTCCTGTCACTGATTACATTGAACAGAATTCCTGACAGGTTTGAATTCCCAGAAGCTGTGCCAGAGCTGGGCTCTTAAAAGGCTTTTGTGTTTTTGTGTCTCCTCCTCAGTCTCACAGGAACAGAAGTGAAGGATGCCTGGAATCTGTGGAAGCTCATGTGGGGGAAATCAGTGGTGGGTCTGCTCCTCCTTAGCAAGGCTTCATTAAATATTTAGATTTAATAAACCCTGAGTTGGAGACAAACCCAGGATATTCCAGACCATGGGGTTGGGATGGATTTCAGATCCTCTTTCCAGTCTGAGGGGTGAGGAAGAAGATGCTCTGAGGGAGAGCTGCAGATGTTGTCTCCACTGTCCTCCAGAGCTGTTTCATTTCCTTTTTTTAACAACTCTCCAAGCCAAAGTTAAACTTTCAAGCACGGGGTGCCTTTATTTCCCTGACAAGGGTTGGGCTGGTGTCACCCTGGATTTATTTCAGCCTTCTGATTGTTCTGAAAATTTGCTCTTCTTCTTTGAAAATTTGCTTGAGTTCTCACTAAATTCTTCTGCAAACAAAAGCTGTGTTTTTGTAACTGTCTCTCTTGTTTTCATTCCATTCCTAATAAAATAAGTTTTTAATGGACTTCTGTCCAAACCAATGGAGTTGGACAGGAGAAGATCTCACTCTCCAGCCCACGAGGTTTTGAAGAATTGTATGAAAGCAGTGAAAAATTAAACTCCTCCTCCTCCTCCTTCTTCTTCTTCTTCTTCTTCTTCTTCTTCTTCTTCTTCTTCTTCTTCTTCTTCTTCTTCTTCTTCTTCTTCTTCTTCTTCTTTTTTTCTTCTTCTTCTTCTTCTTCTTCTTCTTCTTCCCCCACATCTCCTGTTTGTGTGCTCANTTCTTCTTCTACCACATCCACTGTGTGTGTGCTCATTTTTGTGCTCTCTAATGACAGAGTGAAGCTGTGGGAGAGGAACCAGCAGAAATGCAAAGGAAAATCTGGGATAAAGGAAGGAGCAGGATGGGAAAGGCTCATTCCGAGAGGGATAACAGAGCCTGGAGCTCAGCAGCCAGGACAGTGGGCACTTAAATGGAGCCGAGCCCTGGAGAGGGCCATAAACCAAATGTCCTGACTTTAATACTCCAGCAGCTCATCCCAAAATAAAGCTCTGGGGGAGCTCTCAAATGGAATTGCACGTGGGTGAAGCCGCCGGCATCAAGAAAGGGAATAACAGTTAAAGATAAAAGCCCATTTGTGGTCATATCATCCATTTCAGATCACTCCAATGTTAGAGATCGTCCTAAAGTAACTCCCATCGTCCCAAAGGAGCAGATTTGCCTTAATCCCATCGAAGCCAGAGAGCCCCAGGGCGCAGAGCAGGCTCAGGGCACATTCCCAGGCTCCTGCTACATTCCCAGGCTGAATTCCCACGTGTCCCAAAACCTCCAGACCCCCCTGTCCTTCAGAAAGCTTTGTGGCTCCCAGGACATTCCCAGCTGGGTTTGTGTCACCGAGGGAGGGCTCAGAGCTCTGGGAAGGGCACGAGGACACAGAACCTCCAAACTCGAGAGTTTCACCACCCACAGCTTTGCCCTGTGCATTTTAAATTATTTTATTTACCCTAAGGGTATTTTGGGGGGGGGGAGGATGGGGTTTTTTTTAGCTTTATCCCATATTTTTCCCTCCTTCTGCTGTGTAACACAAGAAGTTCCTGGGAGCCTCTCTGGGCTCTGCTGGAGGCACCTCTTGCAAGGCTCTCACGGGTCACCAACCATCCCATATCCCATCCCATATCCCATATCCCATATCCCATCCCATCCCATATCCCATATCCCATATCCCATCCCATATCCCATCCCATCCCATATCCCATATCCCATATCCCATCCCATATCCCATCCCATATCCCATCCCATATCCCGTATCCCATATCCCATATCCCATCTCCCATATCCCATCCCATATCCCATATCCTATCCCATCCCATATCCCATCCCATATCCCATCCCATATCCCATATCCCATCCCATATCCCATATCCCATATCCCATCCCATATCCCATTTCCCATATCCCATATCCCATATCCCATCCCATATCCCATATCCCATATCCCATATCCCATATCCCATATCCCATATCCCATATCCCATCCCATCCCACTGAATCCCATGGAACAGAGCCAACCCTCCCCAGCCCCCCCGGGAAATGCTCATTTTGTGCCGATTGTCCTCTGCCCGCAGGTTCCACCAGATGGAAATTTCAGGCTCCTAATGGCAACTCGGCCGTGACTAAAGCACCTCCAGCACGGCAGAATGATGAGTTTGGGGGGAGAGCAGCCCTGCCCCACCCCAGATAAAACAGCCCCGATTTCCACCCCTGCCAGCGAGATCAGCTCCCGCCGCCAACATTCCCTGAGCGGGGGGGAAACCACCCAAAATTACTTCAGAGTGAGAGATCCCCCGCAGCTCCCGGGAGGGACAGGAGAGGGAGGAATTCAATGAATGGAGACAACCCACAAATGCTGGAGAAACCCTTTGGATCAGGCGCTAATGAGACATTAATGAGAGCGGGAATGGCCAGGCTGAGGATGCTGCGTGCGGGGCAGGGAGGATCCTTCGGGGGGGAGCAAACCTCGCCAGGATGCCTCCCCCCTCCAGAAATGGTTTGTTTTTTTCCCAAGTGTTTTTCTGCCTGTGCCGAGCAGAGACAAGATGGTAACGGCGGCTGGCACCAGCGAGTTAATTTTGTAGAGAAAACTGACACCCTGCTCGAGTGCTGGCAATTTAAAAGAGTAATGGATTGTCGGTTTCAGCTGGGAAGTGGTTGTTAGATGATTTTAAAGTCTTTTGCATATTTATTTTGTCCCACTTTAAATAAATTTGGGGAAGATTTATCTCGTTAGCTTCAAATGCAAGTCCCTCTTGGCCTGGCTGAGGAAACAAATTAGACTTTGCAAACATTGCAAAGACTAAATCAATACATTAATATTTAGGGGACATTAAGGGGGTTTATTAAACAGAAAAAGGGCCTAGAGTATTACTTTGGGAACATTATACATGTTTAAATAAAAACCCGAGGTTGTGGTTCCTGACTGAATCTCTAAATGGCATTTCCATGGAACACTGAATTATTTACAGCTCCCGTGCTGGGAGCAGATCCCAGCAGGAATGGGAAGGTGCTGGGAGCGAGGGCTGGGACCCACACACGGGGCTGGGTTAAAATAAAAGTGTCCAGGAGCTGATGGCAGCGAGAGTTGATGTCCCTGATGCCCTGGTTTGGGATCTGGGAGCGCTGGGAGCAGGAGCTGGGCTGCTGTGGGCTGGGGAGGCAGGGAGGGCACGGGAGGGCAGCAGGCACTGGGGGGACATGGGGACAGGGCTGGGAGCTGGGACCTGCCAGGCCTGCACCCCCAAACACAGCCAAACACAGCCCAAACCTGCCCTGAGCCAGGTGGGACAGAGCATCCTGGGGCTGCCGTGCCACCTGCGGGGTCACCACAGTGCCAGTGTGTGCTGAGGGACCTGGGGACACTGCCTGGCCTTGGGGACACCATGGGGACACTGCCTGGCCTTGGGGACACTGCCTGGCCTTGGGGACACAGCCTGGCCTTGGGGACACCATGGGGACACCATGGGGACACTGCCTGACC